>JBCEWC010017151.1:0-12679 GCA_038996855.1 Solanum aculeatissimum
TCTTTAGAATTATAGTAAACATAAATTTTTTCGAGTGTATTATATGTCATAAAATTAGAAACATTAAGAAGATTTTATATCCAAAATTTAGTACTATTTAAAGGAGATTTTGAATTGATCAAGATTAAATAGTCAGCGTATATTTTATATAGAGTTAAGCTATATTCAATTTTTTTAGTATATTTATGATTTTTGGCTTATATTTGTTATAGATTAATTGCTTTACTTGAAACTATCCGTAGTAAAAATCCTGCATATTCCAAATTTAGCCTTTTATAATTTTAATTATTTGATACTATGTCTTGTAACCAAATTTGTCAATCTTGCAAAAATTTTAATATCCTTTTATATCTAAATAAGTCATCAAATTAAAAACGATGTTTAGGATTTTTTTTTTTTTAAAAGCATTTCGACTTTAATAATTCAAAGAGTAAGAGGAAGAATTCTTTATTTTTGAAACTGTTATAGAAGCATCTACATTATCAACAGCTTAAACTCGAAAACCAGGATGAAAAAAATAGGACACCATAAATAAAGATTAAAAAAAAAAAAGTCTACTAAGGAGGCTCTAACATGTATAGTTACACATCATGAGAGGCCGTGACATGATAGATGAGTCGTTTTTTTGATTTTAAATTTTGAGTATGAAATTATTTTAATAAAGAGTATTACCTTCGAGTGAATTTGAATAAGTCGAACAACCTTGAACAAATGAGAAAAAAAGTAAAATTGTATGGTTACACTGGGATAAACTTGGAATATACAAGATTCACCATCCCAAACATCAAAGATATTTTCAAGTTTAATAAAAGGTCATTAAAGCCTTTCTCACTCTGTCTATTTACAGTATTGCTGATGTCTGGTACCAAAAAATAAATTTGGCCCACACTCAACTTGCATTGGAGTAGTTGATAACATTGAATCTCCTTTATTTTTTCGTTTGGCCCACAGTCAAATATACTCGTTTCGTTTATTTTTACTTGTGTATTATATTAAAAATATAATTTTACTTTTATTATATAGAGAAAAATATATTATTTTCATACTTTATCTTTTGTTTTTCAAATTATTTGAAGCAAATTTTAATTTGGTTATAATTGTATCTATAATCTATATACTTCTTTCGTTCATCTTTACTTGTCCCCTGTTGACTTGACACAGGGATTAAAAAGTAAATAAATAAGAGTAATTTTATCAAATCACTCTTTAAATATAATAAATACAATATCTTAAAAAATGAAATAGAGAAATAACTATAATTAATTATAAGGACAAATTAGAAACTAAGTGTAAAATTATCTATTGATTTCATAAAGTGAACAAATATTGTTGTTGAACATCCCAAAATAGTATCAATGACAAGTAAAGATGGACAGAGGAATATATATATATACTAACTATAAATCTTAGTTGGGAAACTTACATAAATATGTCAAATTAAGAAAATATTTACCATTTATAGCAATAACAATTTATTTTCACTGAACATTTATAATACAGATTTAATTCATATTACAGAGAACTATTTATTTTCATTGAACACTTTTAAAACATTTATAATACAAATTTAATTCATATTATAGAGAACTATTTATAAAACATATTTAATACAACTTATTGAATGCATAATTTACTTTTAATACATTTATATTGAAGGTATAATTCATTTTTAATACAAGTGCAGATTTATATTGAATCTGTAATTCACTTTTAATACAAAGTACAAATTTATCATAGTATTATTATATATTTCTATAAATGATAATAAATAAAAAATATCATTAAAATCAATAATTCTTTATTAAAAAGAATTCGTTTGAGTAATTTTTACATCTTAGTTTCACTTATGTAGGCAACTTGATAATCGCCCAACTTTGATGCACTTGGAAGTTGGAATACTCGAACATCTACTTTTTTTAACCTCATTTAACTCAAACACATACTCCACCCATTTAAAATAATTTATCTATTTTTTCTTTTAATCTGTTTTAAAAAAAAAGATTTTAATTTAGAATTTTTCATATGACATGTTTAAAGCATAATAAAATTTAAAAATATTTGATACATTTGACATAACTTTAATTTTGAATCACAATTTTTTAAAAAAAATTTTACACTAAGTTCAAGTCAAATTAGACTCGATAAAAATGAGTAATTTAAAAGGCAAGTCCTCTTCGAGCTTGTTTATACCTGAAATGTAAAACAGAGACATTAAGAACCACGTGTTCATGCATTTGTATTTTCTACCCGGTAATTCATGTTGTCGGAAAATGATGATTCCGGGAAGGATTAGAAGGTTTCAAATAATTCTTTGTTGTTGATGTTTGTAAGGTCGGCCGACCGGTAAATACAAATAAATTGAAATAATCTGAGTAATTGTTAATGCCTTTGCAGCACAGTCGAATTCAGGATTTTTATAATGAAGATCGTAGTGTTACTCTGGAGTTTTGAAACCAATCGGAATTGCAGTGGAGACATAATAAAGCATTCTATTCCGATAAAACGCCATTGATTTACTATAAAAAATCAAACATTAAGTACAATTGAGAGACATTGACACAGCAAATACAAAATTTAAAAACAAGTAGTAGTTGCTTCAAAGAAGAGATGATATAAATATTATTGTTTCTAAGTAAAGCCAACAGCTAGTTGATGCTCTTGGAGACTTGTACACATCTAGTTGGATACCGTACGTTTGCAGCGGCCAACAAAGTTGCAGCGCGTTGCCTCTAAGTTGGGAGCATCAAGGCAACTACCATAACGTTCTTCATCACATATCGGTGGTTTCATCACCCCCTTGTAAGATGTTCTTTCAGATCTAGCATTACCAGCAAAAAGCATAGTGCTTGTTTCTGATTCCATCAGGAATTCATCTTGAAGAAAAGCGCTTATGCTGCTGTTTGTCCCATTAATACATTCTACCGCTGCAGTTGCATTTATTATTACGGTTACAAGCAGCACAAGGAGCAGCATCGTCTTCTTGTACCATTCTCTTCCCATGGTATTATTGGATTTTGTGGAGAGTTACTCATCCTTTCTGTTGTTTAAATAGGTGTGAGCTGGTACAATGAATGCTCAACCACTAGGATAAGAAATGAACGGACCGACACCCTTTTGCTTTAGTTGACTTGATAGTCTTCGTATATTATGTCCTACTACCTTCATCAACCAGCTATATGTGCTCAACCTCAATCACCTTTGAAGTGGAGACGCTTAGATTTGCCATCTTTAATATGGATTCTTTTTAAATATCTTTCGAGATTCACCCTACAATATGGGATCAAAAACTCAAAATAAGGGATTTTAGCCCTTATAAAAAGAAAATGAATTTTTGAACCCCTTTCATGCTCATGTCACGTCGAGGTACTGTCCAAAAAAACCTAGCAAAATCCAATCTAATTTATCGTGATCGATTAGTTAACATGTTGGCTTATCAAATTATCTATCGCGCCGTGAAAAAAATTCAACAAAAGACAGAAACAAATCCACTACTATCCGTTTTACATCAAGCAATACGTGAAGTAACTCCCAAATATAACAGTAAAAGCATAGGTAGATCGACTCATCAAGTTCCCATTGAAATATGATCCACACAAGGAAAAGCACTTGCCATTCGTTGGTTATTAGCGGCACCCCGAAAACGTTCGGGTCAAAATATAATACATTTGACATGATTTTAAAAAAAAAAATCATGTTATTTAAATCCATGTCAAAACATATCAGATCATTCTTTTTTGGGAAGGATTGAGTACTATACTTGGTAAGAGAAAAAGTTATCCCCTAAGTCAAATGCAACACTTGATAAAATGAGAAAATTAAAAGGCAAGTCCACTTTGAGCTTGGTTATATCAGAAATGTAAAACAGAGACATCAAGAACCACATGTTAATGCATTTGTATTTTTTACCATGTAATTCATGTTGTCCACAAATGATGATTCCGGTAAGGATTCGAAGGTTTCAAACGATTTGTTTTAGCGCTTTGTTGCTGATGTTTGTAAGGCATTGCCGGTCGGCAGCTACAAATAAGTTGAGATAATTTTAGTAATTGTTAATGCCAATCGGAATTGCAGCAGAGACATAATAAAACATTCAATTTAGATAAAACGCCATCGATTTACTATAAAAATGCAGCATTTAGTACAATTCAGAGCACACAACAAATACAAAATTTAAAAAAACAAGTAGTAGTTGCTTCAAAGAAGAGAGGATATACATATTATTGTTTCGAGTAAATCCAACAGCTAGTTGATGCTCTTGGAGACTTGTACACATTTACTTGGATATCATATGTCTGCAGCGGTTAGCATAGGTGCACGTCGTTGATTTTATGTTGGGATTACCGATGCAATTACCATAAATAGCTTCTTTACATGGCGGTGATTTATTCCCTGCCACATTGTAAGATAATTTATTTTTTGGTCTAGCATTACCACCAAGAAGCATAGTGCTTGTTCCTGATTCCATCAGGAATTCATCTGGAAGACAAGCAGCACCTATGCGGCTGCTTGTCCCATTAATACATTCTAATGCTGCAGTTGCTTTTATTATTACCGTTAGAAGCAGCAGAAGGTGCATCATCGTCTTCATGTACCATTCTCTTCCCATGGTATTATGTTACTATAGGATTTTGTGGAGAGCTACTGATCCTTTCTTACTTTGGTGTTGCTTAAATAGATGTGACCTGATACAATGAATGCTCAACCATCAGGATAAGAAATGAATGGACCGACACCCTTCTTCTTTAGTTGACTTGATAGTCTTTCTTTGTAAGTATGTCCCAGTCCTACTACCTTCATTTAGTGGAAACCCCACCATCTTCAACCACCTTTAATGTGTAGTCGCTTAGATGTACTATTCCCTCCGTCCAACTTTACTTGACCCCTATTGACTTGGCACAGGATTAAAAAGTAGTAAATGATAGGAGTAATTTTACCAAATCACCCTTTGAATATAATTAATTCAATATATTGAAAAATGTAATAGGGAAATAACTATAATTAATGACAAGGGTAAATTAGGAACTACGTGTAAAATTATCTCTTGATTTTATAAACTAGACAAGTATTGTTGGACATCCTAAAATAGTATAGGGGCCAAGTAAAGATGGATAGAGAGAGTATCTTTAATATGGATATGTTAATTAATTTTATTTGGTCCAATAATGTAGACATATCAATCACTTACTACAAAGCTTGGGGTTCATCTCTCTTGTAAATAAAATTGGGTTGTGACCACTAAAATGTCAAAAAAAAAAAAAAAGTGGGAAGTCTTACTCAAGTAATCACACTAAAATCAATTAGTGAAACCAGTTCACTTTTATTGCTAGGAGTGCTCTGTCATAAATACATAAACGAATTAAGAAATATTATATACATCTAACTTTTCTTAAGTTATCAGAACCAAAATAAGCCACAAATATACTAAAGTGACATAAATAGGTCATGAATCTAAAAAAGAATAAAAATAAGCTTAACGGATCGTTAAAAAAGAACCGTTACACCTAAAAAATTATTTTTGTAGCTCATTAATTATTTTATTTTATTTTAACTTTTGATATCGGACATTAAGTGGATACTTAGCATTGTGTTTGGGAGGACAACTATAATAAATAGTATTTTCATCATGTATAATTTTATCATCCCAATAAATTGAAACTCTAACTTTTGATTCAGAAGACATTATTTGTGAGCCAATAAAAAAAACAGAAGATTATAATTGTGTTCATGCAATGTTTGAATATCTTTAAATAGAGATCAGGAATAAAAAAACACAAAAATGTAAAATGTAATAATTTTTCATATTTTATGATGCGTCAAATCAATATAATTGTATGGAAAAGGCTGCAAAAACTGTAAGTGTAATGACTCTTTTTTAACGTTCCATTACGAAATTTTGTAAAGTGTAATTTATTTTTACACTAAGCTTATTTTTGTTCTCTTTTAGATTCATGGCCTATTTATGTCATTTTAGTTTATTTGTGGCTTATTTTGATTCACAGTTCAGTTATCAAATATCCCCTACCTTAACAGCTTGTTTGGATTGTGATTTGCCATGGTTTCATAAGTATGGTATAATATTGTACAATATTTGAATAGAGTGTACGTTTTACTACTATTTAATGATAATTTATTGTTTGAGTTCGTACTATATTGTAACTTATAAATTCACAAAAATGTGAGAGTTTTCATAGTTACAGAACAATTAATAAGACAATCAAAACAAATATGAATCTCTAACTAACCATACCATGAAAAACCACCATCCAAACAAGCTGTATGATTAGGTCCTCCTTTGGAATATAAACACCCGGCAAATTGTAATAATCTTGGACCTATTTAACCTTTGAAATTTGACCCATGGGTCAGCACTGGATCAACTTTCTTAACAAAATTCATTACAGTACTACTTTGAATATAGTTATTACATCAAACAACAAAAACTATAATTAGTTTCATCACTGATATTGCAGGATAATGATGGAGCCAAATTGGATGAACTCACCAAAAAGGGCCATTTGGGCCGAATAAAAAAGCCTCGGAAAATTAACAGTCTTTGACCCTAAAAGGAATTCCTTCTGCTATGGATATCCTAACAAGTGAATTTGTAGGAAAACAACCTATTTAAAAAATAATGGAGCCAACTTGATAGTACAAAGCGTAAACAGTCATCACATAGAAATACAGCCCGAAACCTCGACGGACAAATGAAAAATGGCTACACTGTAATAGCATATTTTTGCCCAAAGAAAAAAAGATGACCAAAATTTCAAGCTGAAATAGATCTGAGCAATTTATCATGTAGGCCCAACTAAATCCAATATCTAAAATTAAAAAGAGATTGCCAAAAAGAACCAAATTCAGCGGATCGCTAATCCTTGCATTGCCTGTGTGCTATCTTCTGCAATCCTGTTGGCTTGAATTGTACTGATAACACTTGCAATGTTGCCCTGTAAAGAGTTGGCAACAGTCAAAAAATCATACAGGGCATTACAAATAAGAATGAAAATGAATGAGCATTCAAATAGATGAAGTCTTGTGAGGAAGCAATGTGCTGCACTAATATATGTTCGTGTTTTGGGCTTTAGAAATGTAAGAGCATGCTTTGGAGGCATTTGGGAAGGAAGGGTGGGACTGTAACACCTCTAACAATTTGTACAAACCGGATTGATTATTGTTAGCACTGTGTAGAAAAAGAAAATTATTTACCCTCCAAGTCACTAGTTTCGTGCGGAGCTCTTGCCACTGATGCACACCAAACACACGCTCCGTACATCGGCTGCACAATGACAAGACCAAAAAATTAATACGCAGAATCGCAGGGAAAAAAAATTAACAGAGTTCTCCAGCTGACAGAACTACAGAAAGCACACCTCACTATTACTACTCGGTTCATTTGATCAATCTTGCAATCAAGTAACTTAGCTGTAATTGCCTTAACAATCCAGCTTTCTACCTCAGTTTCGTCAATCTGAAAAAGAGCAAAAGACCAAATGAGCTCCATGCAGAGCAGAAACATCAACAAATAAAATAAGATAAGAAATATACCCGCAATGCCTCCTTGATGACCGAATAAGGAATTTGGCTAGATTCATTCAAGCCAAGATCTACCAACGACACCAACCTCATCTTCGATATACAGTCATCATGGACAAGTCCTACAACATCAACCAAGAGTTTCAGGGTATAGCTCCTTCTAAATTGAAGGCATGATCAGTGCAAAGGTGAATACATTACCATAATTTTTTAATAGTGCTGAATTTGCTGCCTCGAAATCTAAGTAAGCATCCAGCCTCTGAGTAAGAAAGATCTTCAGAAGTTGATGTACTGGAGCATATTGAGCATCTTTCTCCAACTGGGCTATAGCAGGCATATCTAGCAAGTCACACTGGTATATTGAAAAGACAAAAATCAACTATGGAACACAAGTACACATAAGTCACACTACTTCAATTCTTTGTACTACCTAAATTCTTCTCTATAAACTTCAAACTTCCATATGATACATTGAATGGGTGATACCATAGAACACAATTGCATTGATATGCAGACCTAAGACATCAAATGTCAGCGAGAAAGAGTGGAATATTGAGAATTTAAAATGAAACCATTGAATCAGTTATTTGACAAGCCTTTTCAGTGATCTAGCTGGATAAGAACCAAGTTATCTATGTATTAATTTCCATATAACTTATACAACATTTGATAGATAGATAGGAAATAAATTATTTATTTACAAAATCAATACGATTTTTGGTTGAAAATTTAGAAACCAGCATAACCGATACATGTATAAATTATGAGGGAATCTATGTATTATATTATGCAGGATAGACGGTAAAATAACTAATAGAAACATAAAATAATAGTACATAGATTCCCTCATAACTAATCCCTATATTACCAAATATTTGCAAAACTCTAACTAGCAACCAAACCAGTAAAATGTCAGACAGCCTTGATGAATTAAAATACTGCTGGCAGCTTTTCTTTTGTGTTTTTATTTTTGGATAAGTCTATGTGTGCTGTTTATGCAATTTAAGAGCAAGGCACAAACCTACTGCCCATTTCAGTTGTTTGTAGAGAGAGTTCACTTTAATATATTACCTTAAACATATCAGGTGATCTGACAAAATCAATAATTGCACGGGCAGCTTCTTCCTTAGCCTCATTCATATTAGAAGCATCTTCAGACGAAAAGGTTTCCAGATACTTTGTCAGAAACATGAAAGAATCTTTTGTAGAGCTGCAAATATGCACAGGTATGAGAAAATGGCACAATCATCAGCAGAAATGGTCTAAAAAGAGAAGTTCCTCTCCTCTTACCCCTTGGTTTCCTTTAAAATGTTGGAGATTGCAAGAAACAGCTCTCTCTGATCTTTGACTCCAAGATTCCATTCCTTCAAGAAGTTATCCATATTTCTGATGGATGGCAAAATGTGTTCAGTAACCTTTCCATGAGTGGCCAAACTGAGGGACTTCAAGTAAACGAAGAAACGGCTGTATGGATTCTCCAACAGGTTGTAGAGATTGAACAAGCTGAAAAGAGAGAAGAAAAAATATGATGAGACAACAGAAAAACTTTGAGGGTATCAAAGTGATTAACACAGAGATATACATCTTCAAGCGCAATGCGGGTTTATCATTGGGTTGATGACTGATTTTATTGGATATGAGCTCTGCCATCTCATGTGCTTGGTCCAAGCTTTCAGGCTTCTTGACAAGGTTGCAAATGATAGTGAAAATGCACTCAAGATCTGAGCAGAAGCCAATAAAAGCATATTAGATAATCACGAAGGGAAAAACAGAAAAAAGAGAGAAACACATAAGATGACAATTGACAATAACTGGCTAAAACATCGAACAATAAAATAATTGCTTTCACATGGATGAAAGAAGAAAAGCCCCTGAGTACGGAAAAGGACAGGACGTATCATTTATCAGCAGTTGGTTAGAATGAGGCACAAAAGTAGTTTTACCTTTTTCAGAAGCTTTAGAAAATATTAAATCTGCAGAAGTGAGCATCAGTGAAGCCAAATCCAACCACCTTCCTGCAATCATGCATTCTTGGGCCTCGACACACAATCTGTTAACCTGAGGTTCTGCAATCTATAAAACGGATCACTAATTTAGAACTTGTACAATGACCAAAAAGGTCCAATCAAAAAAATCCTTCTCTCAAATATTTTAACACAATACACCAAGAAAATAAGCAGTAGTTTGACTACAATCAGCATTCTGCATTGGCATCAGCTTGGGTTGTTATTGCCATGGGAAGCTTTACAAGATGATATCGTAATTTTGGATGGACTTCGAGGATTTCTTTTGAGTCTTTTAAGCACCATCTTTACATTTAACTCTTCTCTTTTCTAATTTGTTAGTCAGCAAGAGACTACATGTCTTTTTCACTTAAAGAGTTCTTCCAAGTCCCTTCTCCACTTGCATACTATGCTTTTGTTTGCGACCAGATGCAAACACTTGACGTGCGCCTAAACCCATAAATCACTTATTGTCTACTTACAACTAGACCAGAGCCCTGGGCTGATTTTTGTTAGGCATCTTCCAACTATATTTACCAGACTACTGGACATACTGTGATTTTTTATTGGACAGATTGTGACTTTTTATCCCCTTTCCAAGAACTCCAATGGTATGGCGAAAAACAAGAATGTAGACTCATGATAAGCATGTGATATTGGAGAGAATAGCAGAAGCATAAAACTGCTGGGAAAATGAGGGGGGACGTTACAGTACATACGGTGATACGGAAACCCCCTAAAATTTTAAAAAGGAAGAAGTTACCGGTGAACTTTGACAACCATAACCCACTTCAACAGTTCAAAAGCTCCATTGTATCTAATCTCTAATAGGAATCTGGCAAAAGTAAACTGGCATAGATCCTAGAAAAAGAACAGATTTTGAATGCAAAGACACTACAAATAACATACCTGGTGTAATACACAAATGTGGAAAGAATAGATACTACATTACAAAATTTATACCATCTATTATGTCACATGTTGTTTAGTATATTTCGATTATCGCACTACTTTGTCGTTACTAACTATATTATCTTCATTATCTTCTCTTCTTTATACCTTGACTTGCTGCACTTGAGCCGAGGGTCTTTCGAAAAAAGTCTCTCTAACTCCACGAGGTAGTGGTGGTTTGAGTATATTCTACCCTCCCCAAATCCCACTTGTGGAATTTCACTTGGTATATTGTTGTTGTTATCCTTAGAATTCTTTTTCTTGTCCCTCTTGGAAAATGGATATCGCCAGAAAACATTTTAAGTTCAAATCAAGTTTTTTCCTCTCCACCCAGATCAATCCAACAATTTGATTGTTGTATTTTCTGGTACATTCTTATAGATTGGATTAGTCTTTCTAGTGGGTATGCTTAATTCTCTCATCTCCTGAACCTGTTCCTCACAGACCCAAAACCAAAATAAAAGTGTTCTTTGACATCATATTCATAAACACTAGGGCAAAACGATAAATTCAAAGCTCAAAAGATGGATTAGAAACAATGGCTCAACCAGATTCTTATTATGAAGACACAATTAGACATTAGGCATCCTAAGCATAAACCAGCCAACCTGTGTTTTCTTATGCATTCTCCATAGCCATTCCATAAACGGTTGGTTGGTCAAATATATGAGTTTTGCATACATAAACTCCTTAATGAAAATTCTTATGAATCCTATATCTACATTCCACAGAATTTGTTGGCAGAATAATGAATAAACTTTTACTTCATCCCCAAACTACTCCTGGTCGGCTATATAAATACTCGACATCCATTTACCTCTATTCTAGCCAATTTCATTCTATTTCTTAAATAATAGAGATACTGAAGTCAATCCAGAGGATTGGATTTACTACAAAAGCCGAGTCAATATTCTTAAGAGTAAAAGTCGAACAGTATTTCCGAGAAAATATCAAACTTTTGAGAGTGTATCGTAAATCTAAGTAAAATATACAATACACAATGAGTAAAAACAATTACGTTAACAGAAAGGTGAAAGCAACTGGATAGAGATTACCTCGGCGCCGAGATCCGCCAATGACATCTCCGCCGTAAAACGTACGACGGAGAGGACGGGATCTTCCTCTGAAGTAGGAACCACCGTCGTCATTTTTCACCGTCGCAAGAGTTACCAAGGTAGAGAGTATAGCAAGCAGCGCAGCAGAGAACTCTTTTCGACGGGAGAGAAGAAAAAACCCTAAATAGGGATAAAGTTGGAGAGTCGCCAATAAATAGAGTTTTAAGCCAAAAACATCCCTTGACTATTCCCAAACTTAATACCTAATAACAAACATCTTTTAATTATTATTTCAAAAATAAAAAGATGAATCTTTTCGTTATTTTTAAAGTCAAAAATATCATTCAATTATATTTCAAACTTAAACTGCATCCTTATATTATTATATTAAATAATAATCATTCCTCAATTATTTCAAAAATGACAAGATTCATCCTTTCGTTAGTTTCTATCAATAATTAAATGTTAAGCCTATAGACCTCTATTGAGATGATCTAATCTAATTGAGTTTCAAAGATCAATTAAATTGGCACTTGAGAAACAAAAAGTGGCATATAAATTTACATAAAGAAAGTGTTAGAAATCATAACTAATTAAAAAAAAAATTTTAAAAATTACTGAAGAATTTAAATAATAATATTTTTAAAATTTAATTGATCTTTGAAACTAAATTAGATTAGATCATCTCAATAGAGGTCTATAGGCTTAATAGTTAATTATTGATAGAAACTAACGAAATGATGAATCTTGCTATTTTTGGAATAATTGAGGGATGCTTATTATTCAGTATAATAATATAAGAATGTAGTTTAAGTTTGGAGTATAGTTGAACGATGTTTTTGGCAACAAAAATAACGAAAGGATGAATCTTTTCATTTTTGAAATAACGGAAAAGGGTCAAAATTGCCCCTGAACTATGCAAAATAGACCAAAAATACCCTTGCCGTTATCTTAAGAGACCACAAATACCCCTCAAGGGTTAACAAACACACATGTGGCAAGCCATATGGCACTAATTCCGCCACCTAAGCTGCCAACTACGATATCATATAAAATTAGGCTTTTTTTAAAGAAATAAATAAAAAATAATTAAAAAATATTTATTAAATTTTAGTATCATAGAATATATTTTCTACT
>JBCEWC010017152.1:0-12678 GCA_038996855.1 Solanum aculeatissimum
GCTTCCGCGTTTCCGAACCGATGATGAGTGTAATGATGCTATGATGGCTTGATCGAGGGTCTTCGGGTTCTCTTTCATCATGTCACATTTATCCCCCCTATCCGGGTCGTGAAAAGTGAGCCCTCTCTCCACATCTGTCCCAACCAGTAGGGGACCCTCAAAAGTAGGTGTAGCAGTGATGATGGTGGTAGAAAGCTCAGGCGATGGAATTGGGCGAACATCTCTTGCATCTGGACTAAAGGTTATGGTGCTCACCGAAGTGCAATTGGATTATACTCAGCCTTTATCAGGATGGAATCTAGTTTCCTCTAAACCTCTACAATAGTGTCAACCAAATGAAGATTCTCCATCCCCGCCACTAAACATAACTGGTGGATGAGGCATGGGAAAGGAATAGAGGTGGACCTCTTCAGGGTCACCTCGTGAATTTGCTCAAAAATCAACAGGGCCTAGTCGATCTCATAGCCATCCAAGATGCTAGCAACTAGAACTGTGTGATCTAGCATAAATGTATTATCTACAAGGGTAGGCCAAATCTTCTATCTCACAACCGTCCACCAAATTTTGACGAGAAAACTGAGTGAAGCCTTGACAATAGGCTCTACTGATATAGCCACCCACTCAAGGTCAGGCCCATCTTTTGCAGTAATATAGGTGGCTACCCATCTCATTAAACTAGCTCAGCAGATCTGGTCTCTCATAGTGGTCATCTCTCGAGTTTGTTGCATTCTCCAGTCAAACTCTGTTATAAATCTAGGGGCAAGGGGTTCAGGCCCAAAAAGCATATGGCGGTTAGTGTTCTTTGAGATATCCATCAGATGACCCTCACCATAACATGTGTCAATCAAGGTTGGGCGAGGGGTTTCTTCCCCTTAGGAAAAGAGCTAAGGATTGTGGCTACGTAGGAGGCGAAAAACCCATGAACAAAAACCAATGAGTACTTTCTTAATAGATCAGAAAACCACTAGAGAATATATCTGGCTATGGTTTCCTAGAGATTGGGGATACTCTTTAACCTTGTGGTGATGACTCAGGGCTCCTCAAAAATGGAATGAGTTAGTCTACCATGCTCGTTCACCGGCAAGTCCTCCTAGAAGATAGAACGTATCCACTCGATGTACCACCTACTAGATCTAGTATCTGGAGGTGAGGGTGGTGCTTGTGGTGCTACTGTAGACACAGAGTTTTAACCCTTCTCATATTTCAACTCAGACCCTCCCTCGAAAGAGGTCATCTGAATAGTTTGTTGGCCCTATTACCTCCCTCATCAGACTGGGGAAGGAGGACCATGATCGCCTGTATTTGCTTGGCCTATCTAGTGGAGGCTTGAGTCTGAGGCCACTTGGCGTCTAGATCACGCTAAATACCAAGCTCTTCTACTGAGCCACTGCACTCCAAGGCAGCCTCTAAATCTATGGGATCATCATGTAGCTGGTTCCGGAGGGCTCTAATCTCATCTCATCTTGGCTTTGGGACCATGGTACCTAGAAAACACACATTCAACATACACAATTAGCCCCTTAAATCAAAAAAGGAAAAGTAAAAATCACCATTGAACTGTGGATACAGGGGGTTAACGAGGTTCTCTTTACGGGTCATAGTGTAAACTACAATCCATAGGAAACCCCTCATAGAAATATTGCACAAGAATTCTAGTTACTAGAATGCCATCTACGACACTAAATATGACTCATAGAATATTATACGAGTCATAGACTTAGTCATAGATGAGACTCCAGGTATGGTCTTTGGCAGGAAGGGCCCTACGATACCTATATACAAGTCGTACAACATTTTATGACTCGTAAAAGGTCTCATCTAATGACATTCAAAAATTTTGGTTACCAGAATTTCCTACGAGGGGCAACTACGACTCGTGGAATATTTCACGGGTCGCAGAAGACCCTCGTAAACTGGTTCTTCTAGTAACTTAATTTCCAAGTTCATCAAAATAGGTCCTAACACGACTCTTCTTCATATTAGAAGCACCAAAGCAAGTACTCACGCACAACCCACTCGCAATTTCATACCAATCCCTAGCCCCTGCATGCTAATTTTCATAATTTATCCCATTGAAAATGATTTAGCATGTTACCTTAGTGGTCCGATACTATTTTGACAATTTTAACCAGACAAGAATGTTCATGCAATCCCATGTCAACTATATCAACCAAATTTGTTCAATTTTATAGATATGTGACTATATTTACACACGATGTGACCACCTACACCCTTTCCAGCTACTAATTTCACTTTCAAACTAGGGCAAACACATTAATTTCATGAATAATCATAACATTCAAACCAAAACAAGATTGAATTATATCATGAAAACCATGCCCATCATATATCAACCAATATCAACAATAAATTCAAAAGTTCTAGGGTTGTGAAGTTGAGAGCTTATCGAAAATAATGTAAAGAAGGTTGAAATTGATGGAGGAGTTGAAGGAGGGCCAAAAAGACCCTAGGTGTGTCTTGCCGAAAAAGTCATCAAAATCAAGGGGTGGTGGTTGGGGGCTTGGTTGGACCGAGGAGGGTTTAGGAGGGGTCTGGGTATTTTTGGGAATTCGAGTGAAAATGGGGTCAAAATTAATTTGAACCCAAATAAATACTAACCGGGTCGAGTTTAAAGAACCTGGGCCCAGCCTTACAAAATTGCGAGTACAGGTCATAGAGTATTCTACGGCTCATAAATTTTGGTTTCAAATAAAGCTGGGAACCCTAGTTTGAGGACTTGGTTTCGCGACTCCGTTCACGAGTCGTACAATAAAATATGACTCGTAAGGAGGTGTCATAGAATCTTCCATACTTGATCAAAAAGGCAGAAAACTTACCTAGGGTCCACGAGCCCTATTCACGACCCATAGTATTTGCTATAGGCCATAAAATTGGCTCGTGGACTGGAGTGCACATAATTTTAGCTCACTGGAATATTCTACAAGCTGGTATACGGGTCTTACAATGATATACGACCCGTATAATCAGTGGTAGAATCACCCTATATGTCTGTTCAACCCAAGTTTACTGACTTGGTCATGTACCTGCATTAGCTGCTCAAAACACATTGTTACCCTATATGTCACCAGTCCAAAGTCCATACATGACAACCAAAAAGCAAAAGTTTAAATACCTAAAAGTCAAAAAACTAAAAATAAACAAAAAATACTAATATTACACAATACCTTGGGTTGCCTCCAAGTAACGCCTGATTTGTTGTCGTGGCATGACTTGGACCATCTGATTACTTAGACTTCATCAATGGCCCAAACTTCTATCTTCAGCTCGTCTGGCCTCTTCATTGACTGCAGATGTTGAATATGACTTCTTCATCATTCAATCTAAACTTGAGTTAGCCAGATTTTATGTCCACTAAGGCTTGCCCAGTAGCTAGGAAAGGTCTTCCCAAGATGATTCGGACTCAAAGTCGACCTCGCAATCTAGGATCACAAAGTATGAGGGGAATATAAATTTTTCAACCTTGATGAGAACGTCATATAGTATCCTCACAGGCTTCTTCACCATTCGGTCAGCCATCAATAATCTCACACTCGTCGGGGTTGGGGCTGCCAGGCCAAGTTTCTTGAAAATCACTGGGGGCATCAAATTAATGTTGGCATCGAGATCACATAATGCCCTTGCAAACTCTACATAACCTATGGTGCAAGGAATGGTGAATGCTCTAATGTCCTCGCATTTCTGAACCAAGGATCATGTGGATATCGCACTGCAATATTAAGCTTCTGTGAAAGCTCCTAACTCATAGTACCCTTCTTTGTAACCAGATCCTTCATAAACATTGTGTACTCGGGTATCTTCTCCAAAGCTTCAATCAAAAGGATATTTATGGAGAGTTGCTTCATCATAGAAAAGAAGTTCTTGAACTTATTTTCCTCCTCCTTTTTCTTGAGTCTTTGAGGAAAGGGAGGAGCAGGTTGAGGAATTGGTTTGAGCCTCTGTGGTGCTAGCACTGCATCACCTTCCCCATTCTTTGCATGAACCTCTCCAATCTCAGCATGCTCACTCTCAACCATCTCCTCATGAACATCGTCATCATCAACTGGCAATGGAGGATCAATAGACTTCTTCCACCATGCATTGTGACTACCATACACTACCCCTCATTCTAAGGATTCTGAACTATGTTATTGGGCAGAGTACCTTTCTAGCGTTGGTTCAGCTGAGTTGACATATGACCGAACTATTTCTCAGCTGCTTGATAGCCACAGAATGAGACTCAATCTTTTGATTAATATTGGAGATATCAGATTTCATCCCCCTTAGTGTATCATCCTGTGCATCAGCCTTCTTAAGTAGATGATCAAACAACTCCTCAACGCGAGATGTGCCAGCATTAGGATTGTGATAATGTGGTGGAACATATGGACCATTCCTGAAACTATCTCTGCATCCCATTCACCATCTCTATCCTGGGCGCTGTTTCTATTGTAGTAGCCTCCTCTATTTTTGTCTCTGAAGGCACCATCTCTACCAAAGTTTTGACCTTGGTTTTCTTTCCCTTGGCACCAATAGTCTTAATTGGACCCTTGGGCATTGGGACAAAAACCCATCATCTGATCTGCCATGAAACAAGTGTCCTCCTCATAATAAGGCTCCTCATACATGGGTTGTTGCGGAGGCTGATGAGATACTACATTCACTCTTTGTTGGTTCTTCTTCATCAGTAACTCCACATTAGTATTAATCCTCGCAAGCTCGTGCATCACCTCTTCACTTGCTCCTGCTTGCACCGTACTAGTATTGACTGAGAACGAGCTTTTTATGGTGGTTTTTTCCCTCGTTCCCCATGGATGATTCATCTTGACCACTCTCTCCATCATCTGTGCCACCTCCTGAAATGGGTGATCTATGAACGAGCCTCCCATGATAGGGTCAGCAACTATTTGGCTATTTTTTTCCAAGGCTTTGTAAAAGATCTCCTCCAGGGATTCATCAACAATTTTGTGGTCTGGGACACTCCTCAAGCATTTAGTGAACCTCTCCCATGTGGTACTGAGAAAATCACCTGACACCTACTCAAAGTTGTTGATCTGCGCTTTCAACTTTAGCTTCTTTGAGATTGAGAAGAACCTCTCCAGAAAGGCCCTCTGTAATTCTGCCCAAGTGCTGATAAAACTCTGTGGGAGCTTGAATAATCATAGCATTGTGTTGTTTGTGAGAGAAAATTAGAAAACTCAGAGCCCAAAGGCATCCATAGATAGAATATGATTTCCCATCATGCTCTTAAAAATGAACACAATATTCTGTACATTGGTTATATAGATCCTCCGATGGTAGGCCCGCGACAACCTGCAATTCTGCATCATTTGAAACAACCCATTCGACACGATGAACTTTATGTCATCTGGCAATAAAGGTAACACAATAACTCACGTGACGTCCATTGTCATAGGGTATAGTCAGTATTGATTACATTGACTTGTTGTGGCTAGAGGATCCTGTGGTGGTGGATTCAGTGGAGGTGGGTTGTCATTGTTTAGATTGAGTGTTGCATTCATCGCATTGTCAATAGCATTATTCACGTTGTCCTGGAACATTCTCCTTAGCGTTCTTTGGATTTCTGGGTCAAATGGAGTCAAGAGATTTCCTCGGATCTAAGTGTTATGCATATATTAACCTATACACTAAAACAAAAACAATAAGAAATGTAAAATTAGAGAGATAAGCATTAACCCCCAAATTACTTGAACTAAACAAGTCTAGCCATATTCCCCGACAATGGTGCCAAAATACTTTATGTCGCCCAAGATACACCTCCTTTTTGAAGGATAAAGTGGTCATTGTCAAGTAGTAACCTAACCAAAGTTAGGGTCAAACCCACAAGAAATATGGTAGACTCCAAATAGTTCAATTGCAAAGTGGGATGATTAACCTAATTATCTCCTGAAAGGAGGGGGTTATGATTACAACGTAAACCTAGAGTAATGCAAGTGTTATGAAATTAGTAGAAGAGCTAACTAGGGTGATGTGTTCCCTATGATTCCCGAACTCAGTATTACTGGATAATTGTAATTTTTTCCTGTGTGTAGATACAGAACTGTAAGTCAAGTTTACCTAAACCTTTTGACCGAGCGTAGAGGTAAATTTCACTGTGGGATTTAATCAATATCTATAATGTGACATTACTAAGCCTTACCTATTGTTCTAATACAACCTCTCCTTGATCTAGTTTGGTTGATTAGACGAGAAAACATCAATCAAATCCTGCTAGTTATTCTTTGTTCTTATTCATTTGATCGGTCAAGTCACACTAGGCGGGTTCTAACGTTAGTCATCCATTAAAAACATTGAGAATGAAGAGAATTAATTAATACATTCTTACACACATTCAAAGAGTTACGAATTTATTCGATTTTACTTTGTTAGTTCTTCATGATTCTCACAACCCTAGTTGTGGATTTAGGTAATCATGATATATGTAGATGCAAGAATCATGATATAGAATAACATATTTGAGCACTTACATGAAGGAATTTATGAACAAGAAATCCAACGCTTCAATAGAAATTGCAAGAACGAATCAAGAACACAAGATATTATTTATCTCTGACTAAAAGTACTAAAATAATTGTCAAACACACGAACTCTCTAGAAACATATCATAAAATAACCTAAAAACCTATTTATAATGTCTAAAATATAAAACCAAATCAAACTAGTTAAACTGGGTCAACATGCTCCAGGGTAGCTTCCACGGGCCGTATAACATTCCACGGCCTGTAGTTAAGGTTTCGTGGATTGTCTTCTTCAATTCTAGAGCACTTTCTACGAGACACCTCTATGGACCGTATAAGATTCTATGGCCCGTGAAGGGTTTCATCTGTACACTTTTCAGCACCTCTCAACTTTCTAATTCTTGGGGCATGACAACTGATCTACAACTCGTGGATATGTTTACGGCTCATCAACTTCCTCGTAGACTCTTGTTCAGCAACTCACCCTTCACTGGAATTTACTACGAACCCCTCTCTATAGCCCGTGAATTACTACAGACCCGTAAAGGGTTTCATGAATCCCCAAAACAGCAATTTCAACACACTTTGCCCAAAAACTATGTCAACCCTGTAATACTGCAAAACAAACAAAAAACACATCAAATCTACTAACATCGCTTTGAGAACACACAAAATTTCAAGTTTTAAGCATTCAAAGTGTTATATTTTGGTAACACATCAAGAGCTATCACCAGTGCGAGTTGTTGGAATAAATTCTTTTTTTTAGTAGTTCTAAACATTTAGTTTTGAATAATATTTTATAAGTTTCTTCTTTAAGGAGGAATTTATTATCTATTTCTAAACTTTTGGATGATGGATAAGATGTTCATTTTTCTAATAATAATGTTGTTGTTAAACATTATAACCATTTTATCCTTAGTTCTACTAACTTACAAGATTTTTTTGTGTTTGAAGGTTCTCATAATATGTTTCAACAATCTGAACTAAATAACATTGACATTTCAAATAAAAGAAAATGTATTTCTGAATTGAGTCCAACTTATTTATGGAACTTACGTCTATATCATATTAATATAAATAGGATTTCTTGGTTGGTTTCAGATGGACCATTAAGTTCATTTAAAGTGGAGGCACTGTCAACCTATGAATCCTGTTTAGAAGGTAAAATGACAAAGAGACCCTTCCATTCTAAAGGGAATAGAGCCAATAATAAGTTAGAATTAATCCATTCTGATTTGTGTGGTCCTATGAATATACAATCAAGAGGTGGTTTTGAGTATTTTGTGACCTTCACATATGATTACTCGAAATATAGATACATTTATTTATTGTGTCGTAAATTTGAATGCTTTGAAAAATTCAAAGAATGTAAGGTTGAAATGGAAAGCGACATAATAAACATATTCAAATGTTACGATCTGATCGTGGTGGTGAATACCTTTCTTCCAAATTCATTAAATACTTATCAAAACAAGGAATTAGTTCTCAACGATATGCCCCAAGAACACCTTAAAAAAATGGTGTGGCAGAATACAGAAATCAAACTTTTTTAGAAATGGTTAAATCAATGTTAAGTTATTCTGATTTACCTTCTAGCTTTTGGGGATATATCTTAGAAACAATGAATTTTATTCTGAACTTGGTTCCTTCAAAATTTGTACCTTTAACCCTATCTGAATTGTGGAATGGATGCAAGCCTAGTCTACGACATATTCGTGTCTGGGATTGTCCAGCTCATGTGCTAAAAGGAAAAATTGATAAGTTAGAATCAAGAACAAAGTGTTCGTTTTTATTGGATATCCAAAAGGCACAAAAGGGGGTTTATTTTATAGTCCTAAGGAACAAAAGGTCATTGTCTCAACAAATGCCAAGTTTCTGAAACAGGACTATTTAATGAACCATGTTCCTGAAAGTAAACTTGTGTTATAGGAATTTTCCCAAAGAATAACTTCTACAACCTCGACAACACAAGTTCCACAAACAGTCATTGACATACCATTATGACCGAATAGTGGGAAAAATGTCACTCACGAAACCACTACACTTGAGGTTGCCCAAAAGGATATTTTAGAGAAAACTCCAAAAATCCCACTACCCCAAAGTAATGAGAGTAATATCTAACAACCTGTGATTATGGACGAAAATGTTCAGAATGGTCGAGACATTCAAAATTTGGATCAAGAAGTAGAAAATTTTGTAGTTGCTAGTCGTCATAGAGGAAGATTGAGCCTGAAAGGTTTATGCTCTTAGGAGAATCATATGATAGAATCCATGAAGAGCCTAACACAGAACCATTACGTTACGTCGAAGCACTACATGATAAAGATTTTAAAAAGTGGATTGTTGCTAGGAAATCTGAAATGGAGTCTATGTACTCTAACTTAGTTTGGGATCTTGTAGAACCACTTGTGGACATCAAACCTATTGGTTATAAGTGGATATTCAAGAAAAAGAGAGGTGTGGATGGAAAAGTGAAACTTTTAAGGCTAGACTTGTGCGAAAGGGTTTACTCAAAAAGAAAGAATTGCTCACGAGAAAACCTTTTGTCGATAGCCATGCTTAAATCCATTAGGATTCTCTTGTCCATTATTTCTCATTTTAATTATGAGATTTGACAAATAGACGTCAAGACGGCTTGTCTAAATGGAAGTCATGATGAGTGCGTCTATATGGCACAACCAGAGGGATTCATAAAAAGTAGTGAGATCCATTTATGGATTGAAAAAAGCATCAAGAGCATGGAACATTTGTTTTGACAAGTCGATTAAGACTTTTGGTTTTGATCAATTTGAAAATGAATCATGCATTTACAAGAAATAGAAAGGAGATGGAGTAACATTTTTTATTCTATATGTTGATGACATCTTGCTCATAGGAAATATTGTGAGCATGTTGAACTCTATTAAGGAATGATTGTCATCGCATTTTGATATAAAAGACTTGGGAGAAGCCGCTCATATATTGGGGATCAAACTTATGTGAGATCGTAAACAAAGGATATTAGGTTTATCTCAAGCACTTTTTATTGATATGATTCTTGAAAGATTTAACATACAATGTTTCAAAAAAGGTTATCTTCCTTTTAGACATAGAATTACTTTATCAAAGGATCAGTCGCCCAAGAAGGATAATGAGATAGAGAGAATAAAGGTGGTCGCTTATGCATCTGTCATAGGAAATCTTATATATGCTATGTTATGTACTAGACCGGATATCTATTTTGTTGTTGGCATATTGAGAAGATTTCAGTCTAATCCTGGGCAAGAACATTAGACTACAGCCAAGCATATAATCAAGTAACTGAAAAGGGCTAGGGATTACATGCTTGCTTTTCATCTTAGAAATCTAGTACCTATTGGGTATACAGATTCAGATTTTTAGTCGGATAGAGATTCAAGAAAATCAATCTCGGGATATGTATTTACCTTAAGAGGTGGAGCTGTAATATGGAGGATTATTAAGCAATCTTGTGTTACTGATTCCACCATGAAAGTTGAATATGTTGTTGCCTCTGAGGCGGCTAAGGAGGTTGTTTGGCTCAGAAACTTCCTGAAAGAGCTTGAAGTGGTTCCCTCGGTTGAAGCACCAATCACACTTTATTATGATAACAGTGGTGCAGTTGCAAACTCAAAAGAACCACGTAGTCATAAAAAAAGTAAACACATTGAGAAGAAGTATCACTTGATTCATGATATTACGCAAAAGGGTGATGTGAGAGTGCTAAAAATTGAATTGAAGAACAATTTGGCGGACCCATTTACGAAAGGCTTACCTGAGAAGGTTTTTGATAAACATATAGAAGAAATGAGTGTTAAAATTATGAATGCATGGTTATGAGTCTAAGAGGGAGATTATTGGGATATACTATTAACCATGTATTTGTGTTCTAGTATTTTATTTTAATTCCTTGTAAAGACTTTGTACATTATTTTATTTATTATAATAAAAAAAATTATTTGAATACTTCATTATGTATATATGTGTGTCTATATCTTGTATAGTAGAAGATTTTGTGTATGGAGTAATTTAGCTCATACGCGAAAGATTAAAATTGTCGATTTATATAAGTTAAAAATTAAATATTCACGGTCAAAGATGAGAAAGGACAAACATCTAGGTGATCGTAGCACAAGATTAAATATGATTTGATCTTAATTATGAGAATGGTTAAATCCCAACTTCTTGTGCTGATACATTTTGTATGTGTTGAACGGACCAATTGGAGAATTTTATTTATTTTCTGAATATTTATAAATAAATTCTCTAGTTCACTGCATGTACTTATACTCTTAATCTTGATATAATTATTATGAGCTATGTAATTTGTTATATTATTTTAATTCATTAAAAGGTGAGACTTTAAATATGAGTCAGTATATTCCTAATAGATTGGATAATCACAAATAATATTACTGAAATAATTATTAGTTGATAGAACCGTGTCTCGGTCTTGAGTTGAAGACATCCCTTTATGGCTACTTAAGAGTTTTCACGTGAAAAAACCTTGCAGGCGGATTTTATATCCTTCACGTGAAATAAATTAAGTATAAATGATAAAGAATTATTTTAGTCAACAAATTAAATTTTTCAAAAGATTTAATTTAATTGATTGGTGTTGGTAATTCTAACACGGGGGTTAAATAAGATGTAATGGTAGATTTTAAAATTAACATTGAGGAGTGCAGTTATATATTTTTAGTGAAATAATATGTGATTATTTACGATATATTAATTCATTCTTTTGAGAATTATTATCGTAAATGGAAGCTTCAGTTAAATATATCTTTGGTCTCTACTATGTCTGATTAATTAGCCAGAGTTGAGGAAAAGTTGTTTTTTAAATAAATTCAAAGGATTTTTATTCTACATTAAAACACTGATTTGGAAATATTTAAATTTAAAAAAGAAGGAATCAAACCATTTTTTTAAGAAATAAAATCGGTGAATTTTATTATATGTAATAAAATACTAATTTGGAAATATTTCAAATTTAAACGATCAAAAATATTTTTTTTTGTTTTAAGGGGTATTGACTACTCCTAATTATGGTCCAAAAGTGTAATCGGTTTTTTCTTTTCTTGAGAAAGAATAAAAATAATTTTGGGGCTTTATTGGGTTTTAATTGCCCCTTAATAGCCTCAAACCGTTAAAAAAGATTCTTAATCTTCTTCTTCTAATGAAGTTAAGAATAAAATGATTTTTTCTGGAGAAAAAAAGTGACATACATAGAGAAAAAAAATCACAAGTTTCCTCATTACTTGCCCACACAGTTGTTGGCTGGATAGTTTCTCAGGAAATAGTAGCGACTGAAGATATATTTAACTGGGGCTTCCATTTATGATAATAATTCTCAAAAGAACGAATTAATCATATCGTAAAAAATCACATATTATTCCACTAAAAATATATAATTGCACTCCTCAATGTTAATTTTAAAATCTACCATTGTATCTTATTTAGCCCTCGTGTTAGAATTACCGACACCAATCAATTAAATTAAATCTTCTAAAAAAATTAATTTATTGACTAAATTAATTCTTTATCATTTATACTTAATTTATTTCACGTGACGAATATAAAATCCGCCTACAGAGTTTTCACGTGAAAACTCTTAAGAATTCATAAAGGGATTTCGTCAACTCAAGACCGAGACATGGTTCTATCAACTAATCATTATTTCACTAATGTTATTGGTAATTATCCAATCCATTAGGAATATACTGACTTATTAAAAAGCCTTACCTTCTAATGGATTAACATATTATAATAAATTACATAGCTCATAAGAATTATATCAAGATTAAGAGTATAAGTACATGTAATGAACTCAAAAATTTATTTATGAATATTTAGAACATAAATAAAATTCTCCAATTAGCTCATTCAATACATACAAAATCTGTGAACATATAATTTTTAACTTATATAAATCGACAATTTTAATCTTCCGTGTATGTGCTAAATTGCTCAACACATAAAATTGCCTACTATACAAGATATGAACACACATGTATACATAGAGCCTGTTTGGCTTAGCTTAAAAGCTGGTTTGACCAAACTAGCTTTTAAGCTCTTTTTAGCTTTAAAAAGTGTTTGGCAAATTTCAAATTAGCTTAAAAAAGTTTAAAATTGCTTAAAATAAGTTAAAAGTTAAAAGCTGCCTCCCCCCAACTTTTTATTTTACAGCTTATAAGCTGTTCTA
>JBCEWC010017153.1:0-12678 GCA_038996855.1 Solanum aculeatissimum
CTTATTTTGATCTCCTTATCTCAGTAGAGTTATCATAGACATATGCATGATAAGTACAGGTCGTATGTTGGTTCTCTTGGGGCTAGGGGGCACCGAGTGCCTGTCCGTCTTTGTAGAGTTGGAGGCGTGACATGAGTCAGTTCTGGTGGTCAATTAGTTTCTTGATATCTTTTTTGATGAGTTTCTCAATGTAATTCCTAAAAGGGAAATAAATTTTGGTATAGACCTCCTCCCTGATACACAACCCATTTCCATTCCCCCATATCGCATGGACCTAGTGGAGTTAAAGGAGTTGAAAGACCAACTGAAATATTTATTGGAGAAGGGTTTCATAAGTCCTAGAAAGTCACCTTGGGGTGCACCGATGTTGTTTGTGCGAAAAAAATATGGCTCCCTTAGAATGTGCGTTGATTACTGGCAACTCAATAAGGTCACCATAAAGAACAAGTATCCCTTGCCAAGAATAGATGACCTATTCGACCCACTAAAAGGGGCTAATTATTTTTTTAAGATTGATCTCCGGTCCGGATACCATCAATTGAGGGTGAGGGAGTGTGATATACCTAAGACAACTTTTCAAACTAGATATGGACACTTTGAATTTATTGTGATGTCATTTGTCTTAACCAATTCACCGACGATATTTATGGATCTTATGAATAGGGTCTTTAAACCCTACCTTGATATTTGTATTATTGTATTCATTGATGACATTTTGATTTAGTCCCGAAATGAAGAAGAGCATGCAAGTTATTTGAGGTTAGTGTTGCAAAATTTGAGGGATGAAAGAATATTTACTAAATTCAATAATTATGAATTTGTATGAAAGAAGTTACATTCCTAGAACATGTGGTGTCGGGTGATGGAATTAAAATCGATCCTAAGAATACAGAAGTGATAAGAAATTGTTCTAGGCCCTTGACTCCAAGGGATATAAGGAATTTCTTGGGCTTAGCGGGGTACTACCAAATGTTTGTGAACGGTTTCTCTTCAATTGCTTACCCTTTGACAAAATTGACACAAAAGAAGGAAAAATGTGTTTGGCCTATGAATGTGAAAAGAGTTTTCAAACTTTGAAAGACAAGTTTACATTCACTCCTATTTTAGCTCTACTGGAAGGGTTAGAAGGGTTTATGGTTTATTGTGATGCTTTAAGGGTTGGTTTGGGGTGTGTATTAAGGCAAGCGGCAAAGTCACAGCCTATGCTTCTAGGAAACTAAAGGTACATGAGCATAATTATCTCACCCATGATCTTGAATTAGCGATCGTGGTGTTTGCTTTCAAAATATGGTGTCATTATTTATATGAGGTTCATGTGGATGTGTTCACCGACCACAAGAGTCTCTAATATGTGTTCACACAAAAAGATCTTAATTTGAGGCAATGGAGGTGGATAGAACTCCTCAAGGACTACAATATGAGTATGTACTATCATCCCGGCAAAGCTATTGTTAAGGTTGATGCCCTATGTAGAGTGTCCATGGAGAGTATATCTCATGCTGATGTTGGAAGAAGGAATTTTCCAAACAAGTTCACCGGTTAGCTAGGTTGGGTGTTAGGTTGGATAAAGTTAAAAATAGAGGTATGGTAGTTGTTGATGGTTCCAAATCTTCCTTGATTGAAGAGGTTAAATCCAAACAATACCTTGACCCTGCTTTGTTAGAATTAAAAGCCTTGGTGAAGGATGGTAAGGTGAAGGTTTTCTCCCAAGGGGGAGATAGTGTCCTTAGATACCAAGGTAGGTTATGTGTGCCTATTGTTGATGAATTGAGGGATATAATTTTGAAGGAGGCACATAACTTGTCCTACTCTATTTATCCCAGATCTAAAAAAATGTATAGAGACTTGAGGAAAGTGTATTGTTGGGGTGGTATGAAAATATATATTGCTAAGTTTGTGGTTGGTTGTCACAATTGCCAATAAGTCAAAGCTGAACATCCAAGGTCGGGTGGCCTAGCCCAAGTCATAGAGATTTCCACTTGGAAGTGGGAGGAGATCAACATAGATTTTGGGATTGGTTTGCAAAAGACTAGAAAGCACTTTGACTCTAGTTAGATTATTGTTGATAGGATGACAAAATTAGCTCACTTCCTACTGGTTAAAACAACTTATGGTGTCGAATATTATGCCAAGCTATACATTGATGAGTTGGTTAGATTGCATGGGGTACCATTGTCTATTATCTAGGATCGTGGTGCTCAATTGACTTCCCATTTTTGGAGATCCTTCCAAAAGGGTCTTGGTACCAAGATTAAGCTTAGCACAGCCTTTGATCCTCAAATAGGTGGTCAAGCCGAGAGGACCATTCAAACACTTGAGGATATGCTTATGGCTTATGTTTTGGAATTTAAGGATAGTTGGGATGAACATCTTTCGCTTATCGAGTTTGTTTACAATAATATCTATCACTCTAGCATTGGAATGGCTCCCTTTGAAGCTTTATATGATAAACGGTGTAGGTCCCTAGTTGGGTGGTTTGATGTACGGGAAGTAGCTTTATTAGGCTTGGATTTTGTCATGGAGACTTTGGATAAGGTGACGTTGATAAGGGAGAGATTAAATATGGCTCAAATTAGGCAAAAGTCCTAATCTGATGTGAGGAGGAGGGATCTTGAGTTTAATGTTAATGATTAGGTCGTGACAGGTCTACCAACACCCCTCCTCGGACCACTAACGACAATGGGGTTGCTACTAAGCCCCATAGCTCATATTTCCCTAAGTGTGGAAGACTCCACAAAGGAGAGTGTCTATCCATGTCAAATGCTTGCTTTAAATGTGGGAAGCCTAGACATCATACCAAAGATTGTAGAAGCGGCAGTGCAAGTCCCCAAGGCCAAGGTGGGCAAGTTCAAGGTGCCAAAAGTACCAATCGGTTCTATGATCTCCATGGTCACCAAGAGGTTGAAGAAGCTTCGGATGTTGTCACCAGTATGTTAAGAGTTTTCAATTTTGATACATTTGCCTTACTAAATCCGGGAGATAATTTTTCCTTTGTAACTCCATTTCTTGCTAATAAATTTCATACATGTCCTGAAGTCCTTCATGAGCCCTATGAAGTAAGTAACTCCGTAAGAGATTCCATTGTTGGCCGAAGAGTCTATAAAAATTATCCCATCTCTATTTTGCATAAAGTGGTATCCTGTGATTTATTGATCTTTCCGTGGTAGATTTTAATGTAATACTCGGGATGGATTGGTTGTATGCCTCCTATGCTTCCATTGATTGCAGAACACTTAGGGTCAAGTTTCAATTCCCTAATGAGCCAATTCTTGAGTGAGAAGGTAGTAACTCTTCATGTAGGGGTCGGTTCATTTCTTTCTTAAAGGCCAGGAAAATGATTTCTAAAGGGTGCATATATCATCTAGTAAGATTCAAAGAAGTCACTTCTAAAGTCCCTTCCCTTGAGTTGGTCCCCATTGTGAATGAGTTTCCTGATGTCTTTCCGGATAAGTTACGGGTGTTCCTCCCAAAAGGGAAATAGACTTTGGCATAGATCTCCTACCCGACACTCATTCTATCTTAATCCCTCCATATAGAATATATCCCATAGAGTTTAAAGAACTAAAGGAGTAACTGAAAGTTTTGTTGGAGAAGGGTTTCATTATACCTAGCCGGTCTCCATGAGGTGCTATTTTGTTTTTGTAAGGATGGAATATGGGTCACTCCATATGTGTATAGATTATTGACAACTCAACAAGATCACTACCAAGAACAAGTACTCACTCCCAAGGATAGATGACTTGTTTGATCAATTGCATGGAGCTACACACTTCTCCAAAATTTACTTGAGATTAGAGTATCACCAATTGAGGGTGAGAGAGAGTGACATTCCTAAGATGGCATATTGGACTAGGTATGGTCACTTCGAGTTATGGTGATGTCGTTTGGTCTCACCAATGCACCGGCTATATTCATGGACCTTATGAATAGAGTGTTCAAGCCCAACCTTGATATGTTATCATGGTGTTCATTGATGGAATTCTAATCTATTTCCAAAGTGAGAAAGAGAACATAGAGCATTTGAGGGTGGTATTGCAAACCCTGAGGGAGCAAAAGCTTTATGCGAAATTTGACAAGTATGAGCTATGGCTAGATGAAGTTTCCTTCCTTGGGCATGTGGTATCACGTAATGGTATCAAGGTTAATCCTAAGAAGACCGAGACGGAGAGAAATTGGCCAAGGCCATTGACTCCTACCAACATAAGGAGTTTTTTAGGCCTAGCTGGATATTATAGAAAGTTTGTGCAATATTTCTCTTCCATATGATCCCCACTCACTAAGTTGACTCAAAAGAAAGCAAAGTTTGTGTGGACATACGAGTGTGAGAAAATCTTCCAAACTTCGAAGGATCAACTAACTTCGGCTCTAATATTGACCTTTCTAGAAGGTAATGATGGGTTCGGGTGTATTGTGATGAATCAAGGATTGGGTGTCGTGTGTGCTAATGTAAAATGGTAAATTAATTGCTTATGCTTCGAGGAAATTGAAAGTGTATGAGAAGAATTACTTTACTCAGGATCTTGAGCTTGCGGCGATAGTGTTTGCCTTGAAATTTTGGCAACAATAATTGAATGGGGTTCATGTGGATTTCTTCACCGACCGTTAGATCCTTCCACATGTGTTCACCCAAAGGGATCTCAATTTGAGGCAACAAAGGTGGTTAAGCACCTCAAAGATTATGACATTAGCATGAAGTATCACCCAGAAAAAGCCAATATGGTAACCAACTCCATTAGTAGAGTTTTCATGGGTAATGTTTCTCACATTGAAGATGATGGAAAAGGGGAGTTGGCCAAGAAAGTCCATAGATTTCCTAGATTGGGGATAAAGTTATGTGAATCTATATGTGGTGGTGTAATGGTACTTCATGGGTCTGAATCTTCATTGAGTGATGATGTTTAGGCTAAGCAAGACCTTGATCCTGCCTTAGTTGAGTTAAAATCCTTGGTGAAAGAAGGAAAGATAGAGGTTTTCTCATAAAGGGAGATAGTTCGCTCCAATATCAAGGGAGGTTGTGTGTCTCAAATGATGGTGAGATGAAGAATATGACAATGCAAGAAGATCACAACTCCTACTATTTTATTCACCCTGGTACAACAAATATCTAAAGAGACTTGACAGAGATCTATTAGTGGAATGGGATGAAGAAGGGCAATGCCCAATTTGTGTCCTAATGTGTCAATTGACAATAAGTTAAGGATGAACATCAAAGTTGGGTGGCCTAGCACAAGACATTTACATTCCTACTTGGTAGTGAAAAGAGATCAATATGGACTTTGTAGTGGGGTTGCCAAGGACTAAGAAGCACTTCGATTCCATATGGATGGTAGTGGATCGTATGACAAATTTGGCTCACTTATTATCGGATAAAACTATATTTAATATCATGGATTATGCTAACGTGTATATTTGAGAGTTTGTGAGGTTTCATGATGTTTCATTGTCCATCATATCAGGTCATGAAGTCCAATTCACCTCTCACTTTTGGAAGTCTTTCCAAAGGGGACTTGGTACTAAGGTAAAGTTGAGTAGCGCTTTTCATCCCCAAATTGACGAGCAAGCTGAGAGGATCATTCAAACATTGGAGGACATGTTGAGAGATTGTGTGTTGGAGTTTAAGGAAGTTGGGATGAACGTTTGGTACTTATTGAGTTTTCCTACAATAATAGCTTCCATGCAAGCATTGGGATGGCACCATTTGAGCCATTGTATGGTAGAAAGTATAGATCACCCATCGAGTGGTTTAAAGTTGGTAAGGTGGCATTAATAGGATGAAACGTAGTCATGAATTCTATGGAGAAAATTAAAAGCATAAGGGAAAAGCTGTAAATGGCTTAAAGTCGACAAAATTCCTACTTCGATGTTAGAAGAAAGTAACTTGACTTCCAAGTTGATGAGTGGGTCTACTTTAAGGAGTCTCCTATGAAAGGTGTGATGTGGTTTGGTAAAAAGGGAAAATTAATCCCTAGGTATGTAGGGACTTACAAGGTGGTGAGAAGAGTGGGAAAGGTGGCATATGAGTTGGATCTACCTAATGAGATGCATTTGATCCATCCCATTTTTCATGTGTCGATGTTAAGGAAGTTCATAGGTGATCTAGACTCCATAGTTCATTTGCATGATGTGAACATTGAAGAGGATTTGAGTTATGAAGAGATACCGGTTGAAATTTTAGACCAGTAAGTGAAAAAGTTAAGGAACAAGGAAGTTACATCCATTAAAGTGCTTTGGAGAAATCAACAAGTTGAGGGTTCCAGATAGGAAGTGGAAGTGGATATGATGAATCGTTACTCATTTTTATTCAACTCTACTCAAGCCTAAGGTATTAAGAAATACTTCCCTAAAACCTCAATTCCTTGAATCTTTAGTTTTGCATGATGCATACACTCATCTCTATGTTTATAGATTGTATTAAGACATGTTTTAAATGTGAGTTTTGAAAATTTCATGAAATGATGTTCAAGTTGCATTTTTGCATGCATACTGGGTTGTTAGTTGATGATTAATCCTTATAACCTACCTTTGAGTACATTCAGGAACGAATGTTCCTAAGGGTAAAATATTGTAACGACCCTCAATTTAAGAGACTAAGAATACAAAAAAGGTTGAACGAAAATGACCTGGGGCCAATATATGAGGCCAATGTATGGCCTGTAGGTGGATTGACAGCCCGTAGGTTGGTTTTTTAAACATGAACTTTAGGAAAGGGAAAAAGTTCCTAAGTGTGGGGTAACCCATGTACCCAACATTGGTCGGTAAGAAGAGTGATGGTCCATAGAAAGGGTTGTAGATAGGAGTATCAGAAGGAAATTTGGAGTTACTTGAAAGTGACCTATGATTAACAGCACGGTCCATAGACCTTTATACGGCCTGTATATTCCTTTCATGAATGACGTCCAGTAGACAAGGAAAAATGAATAAGTTAGGAAGGACTCTATGAGTCCAACCATGGGTCATAGGTCAAAGGACGGATCGTATAATGGTTTTGTAGTTTAGGGTCAGCACAATAGTTTCTGAAATTGGGGGAAAATGTAACAGGATGAACTGCTCTATGGTTCATGGTTTAAACCACGGCCCATAATCGAGCTTTTGTAAATTCATTTTGGTAGTCTTTAATGAAGGGCAGTTTTGTCATTTCCATAATCCCTATTCCTATACTATGCTGCTTTTGGGATTCAAAGGGGCCTATACAAGCCCTTAAACCCCTAGGACCCTTATTGATTCTTCCATTCTTCTATTCCCAAAAATTCCTAAGGCAAAACTCTCTCTAGAAAGTTCAAGACAAGGCTAGGGTTTCAAAGTTCTTTCCAAAGGCTTCAAGTTCGTCCACCCCAAGCTTACCAAGGTATGTGAATTTGATTTGTGGGTATGCTTCCACCCACAAAGTCCTTCATAAAGTCTCTTACATTTTCTTTAAGTTCCTTCAAGTTAATATGTGTGCTTATGATGATTTCATGATACATTATGTTATTAAATGATCTCAATGATATCCTATGATATTTTTCATGCCTCAAACCTAGGGCCTAGACGTGACACGGCAAATGGGGAACCCAAAGGGACACCAAAAAAGCCTCTTAAGCATACATGGCACATCCTTGGTTTCGTTAAAACATAAATAGGCAACAAGTATGTAACAAGTAATTTCTAAGATAATTGAGACTTTGGAATCAAGCTATGAGGATGTTATGGGGAAGAGGATTATCATGAATCACATAGCATATAAGTCTAAGGGGCGGGTAAGTATGACTCACGCTATGAAGGCATTTAGGGACTTCTATCTCATAGAGGGGAATAAGGTACTAAGGGAAATCTCCAATAGTACATAGACATAATAAGAATCGAGCTCATAATATACCACCCATGTATCCAACAACATCTCTAAGTACAAATGGAACGAGGGACAAGAAATCTCCCGAGCTCACCCTCAAAAGATAGTGTCCAAAAATAGAATAGTCTAATCAAAAGCATGTAAGTAGATGGATGTTGTCCCTAGAAGTGGAGGCCTCACCAGTAGCAATCTTCACCCGAATCGTCTAGCCACGTGGAGAAGAATGATGAATGGGAGTTCTAGCTCCTACATTGTTAGATCATGTAAGCAAAAAGTGTGTTAGTATGTTGAATGTATTAAGTATGCGGGATGTAATACAACAAAGAACATAAGCCATAGTTAGCAATATGCATAATCGTAATCAACGGATATAGGCTCAATATGTCATGAGTGCTCAATGCCTTAACAAAAATATACATGAGGATCCATCAAATCACATATCATTTCATCCATAGATAGGAAGGGACCATAACTAACATATAAGACCAAGTGAGCTACTACTTCAAATTCTGATGTTCTCACCACACCAGGCATAGAGTGGTCTACTTTTCCAAGGTAAACCAAACATTCACCTCACGAGAATACCACCCTTTTTAGAGAATTCATCATAATAACCTTATTGGAACACCACCCTTTTCAATTAACCTATGATAAAGAACTTACGGGAACACCACCATTTTCCGATATGAATGAGTAGAAGCCTTATGGGAACCCCACACTTTTCAATTATTAATTAGCATGTATCGTACAGGAACACCACTATTCTTGGTTATTCAAGAAACTTAAGTTATATGGATCAATTAGATAATTCACAAACCTATGGCGGAAACATAGTTATAGGATAATGGTTATCTACCAAGGTCCTCTTGGTGCTAGGTGTCAATCCCAAGGAATATTCGAATAATATTTATAGCCATAATAGGTAAAGCATCATAATATCATCATAATTCATAGAGTATCTCATCAAAACCAAAGCTTCATACACCAAACATAGGGCTTCGTAACTTTCATAATACTTTCGTGTTTTCTAACATGCATAATAGCCCTTGAATTCATATCATTCATAATTTACATATCATGCCATAAGGCCTTCAACATCATAGAAGCTTGGCATACATGTTTTATCAAATTATGGTGGGTATATATTTATAGACTTAAAAGCATGCAAATCATGTGTAAATAAGAGGTGCAAAATAGACTCACATAATCAGTTTTCAAAGTCCCACCAACACATATTAAAACTTGCTTAGGTTATCATTAAAACCCTCATATAAATCATAATTTCCACATGATATTCCAAGTCAAAATTATGCATAAGGAAAGACCATCATGATATACATAGTAATACCATCATATGAAATAGTTCATAGAAACATCCATAAATAACCATAAAATTCATGTAGTTGGAGAGGAAAAGTGGTTGGACTTCTGAAAGGAAGGTTTCCACAATAAAACCCACATACCTTAGTTGTTAGGAGATGGAAAAGCCTTGGAAAATTAAGGGAAACTCGGAACCCTAGCTTGAGTTCTTCTCTAGAGAGCTTGAAGGACTTGGGAGTATTTGGGAGGATTTTTAGGACGTAAGTTTTGAGATAATGGGTTGGAGTAGTGGGGCTTGAGGGTGTATAAGACTGGAATGCGTCTCAATAGAGGCTAAAATGACATAGTACAGACATTAAATAATAGAAAAGGTCATAATTGCCCCTTCAAAAAGGTTGTCGAAATGGACCACAAAACCCCGATCAGGGGTTGTAGTCCAGTGTACGGCCCCATAAGTAATGAAGAGTGTCATATGATGGCACTTTGAACTCTCAGAAACTGCATCTGACCCCCTAACCTATGAAGGGACTTATGGCTCGTAAGTCCACCTATAGGTCATCTGATGCACCGTAAACCCAACTTTAGAAATCAACATTTTCACCAAACTTGGCCAGTATTCCACTAGCAGGGGCTACAACCCGTGAAAGAATATACGGTCCGTAAAGGCCTTCGCACATTAGTGTCCCTCAAAACTTAGGCTATTGGAATGTGAACTAAAAATGCACAAGCCAATGTACAGCCCGTACATTATCTTACGGCCCATAATGACCCTTTATAACCAATGATACTTGGAAAATAATTTCCAGATTTCATTTCCCTTTGCACTTTCATTCCTTCCAACAAGTAGGGCCTAACAATATCTCCCACATGGGAACATTCATCCCTTAATATGCTAAGGCATGCTCTAAAGAATGGAATACATGCACCATATGCAAAATGAAACATATGCATCATGAAAATTTTCAATGCGTGCTTCAAATAACATTTATGATGCAATTCTCAAAATCACATAATTATGCATGAATGACATAGAAATGACATGCAAAGGAAGGAGGTTCTTAGATACGCAAGTCATGGTACCTCAATCTTGATTAGAATGGAAACGATAGGATTATCGTTTTTTCATATTCACTTCGGCTTCCCAAGTTTCACTTTCGACTTGTTGGTTTCTCCAAAAGACCTTGACAGATGCTATGTCTTTGCTTCTCAACCATTTGATTTGCCTATCCAATATCTCCACCGAGACTTACTCATAAGTCAAATTCTCTTCAACATTCACTACTTCCAAGGGTACAATGGAATTTGGGTCTCCAATATACGTCCTCAACATGCAGACATGAAAGAGCGGATGAACCATGTTCAATTTCGCGAGCAACTCTAATTCATATGCATCTTTACCAACACCCCTCATGATCTTGTAGGCCCCTACATACCTAGGGCTTAAATTTTCCTTCATTCCAAAATGGACCACACCCTTCATCGGTGAAATTTTCAAATACACCCAATCATCAACTTCAAATTCAAAGTCTCTCCTCCTAGTATGAACATAGGGCTTTTATCATCTTCTAGACGCTTTCAATCTCTCCCTTATCATTCTCACTTTCTCAAAAGCATACATAACAAAGTCCAGAAAAACAAAGCCATCTCCCTTACTTCAAACCATCCAATCGAGGATCTATAATTGACATTTTCTTCTTTTCATCACCAATATGAGTCGTACTCTCCATGGACACTCTACTTAGAGCATCAACCATAACATTAGCTTTGACCAGATAGTAGTGCACACTCATGTCGTAGTCTTTAATGCACCCGAATCTAATAAAGCATATACTTCAAAATCATAAACCTTTAACATACCAGAAATAACGTCGGGTGACTCATCAATCCCTTTCCTCCTTAAAGAACATACAATCGGTTATGATGTAGAGCACCTCCTTGTTGGCCATGTTGTTCCCTTTGATCACCATGGGCTCCTTGTCCTTGGGGATGAATATCTTTACCCTTGTTTGGATAATCCGTAATCTTGTGGCCCATCTTGTCACTCCTGAAGCAAGCACCCATATCCTTATAGTATCTACCACCATGATTCTTACTGCACCTTCCACACTTTAGGATGATTTGACCACCATTTCCACCTTGAGCTCTAGGGTTGGGCAACCTATCATTAGCAAATCATTGACCATGGGGATTGGAGGACCCTTGTCCTTGGAACTTGTGGCCTTGTTAAAAACAACCACCTTTGGTGCCTTGGAAATCTCTATCAAGTTGAGCCCTCTTGGACTCCCCCGTCCTTCTCTTCCTAAGTTTATCCCTCTCAAGTTATTTGGCATATGTAATGAGCCAGGATATATCCATGTTCCGAATAAGCATGGCGGCGTGACACTCCTCACTAATCAAATAGGACATACCTGAAACAAACTTGTGCATTTTTGCTCTAGTATCAATGACCAAGTGCGGAGCATATTTTGAGAGGTCATTGAAATTAAGGAAATAATCCCTCATACTCATAGAACCTTGCTTGAGGTTTATAAACTTCTTCATCTTTGTTTCCCTCAACTCAATTGGAAAGAAGCGATCAAGGAAAGTAACTTTGAACTCTTCCCAAGGAATGGGCTTATCCTTTGGTCTTTCCATCTTCCATTGATTGCACCAAGTTTGATCAAGGTCCTTAAGCTGGTAGGCTGCCAATTTCACTTTTTCTTCTGAGTATATCCCCTTAAAAGCCAAAACTTTATATACCTCATCAAGGAACTCTTGGGGATCCTCCTCAACTTTGGAGCCATAGAACTCCGGAGGGTTCATTCTTGTAAAGTCCCTCACCCTTAAGGCTGGGGTAGGAGCATGAGGATCTTGGACCCCTTTGCTGGAGACGGCCCTAGCCAATAAAGTAACCACATGTCGATATTCTTCATGAGTGATTCTCTCTCTTTCTTGAGAGACTTGAGGAGCCAGAGGGTTCGGTTCATCCTAAGGGGTGGGAGCTCATCATGTCATTCTTCTTGGAGGCATGATCTAAAATAGCAAAAAGACATCCATTAGGAATATGAAACCTCAATTCAACTCTAATGCATAACATAGTGTATGATGAAGTGAATCATTTTACAAAGACATCTCATAGCCTCTTGTTCATAATTGTGGCGCGCTTTATAACCATGAAAATGAATCTACTTGACATGGTGTGTTAGATTTTTGAGGACCATTTACAAACCTAGTGCTATGATACTAAGCTTTGTCATACCCCAAGCCTAAGACCTAGATGTGACACGGAAAATGGAGAGCTCAAAGGGACCCCAAACAAGCCTCTTAAGCAGACATGGCACATTCTTGATTTTGCAGAAGTGTAAATAGGCAACAAGCATGTAACAAGTAATTTCTAAGGGAATCGAGACTTTGGACTCACGCTATGGGGATGTTATGGGGAAGAGGATTTGTAATGATCCAAAAAAAAAAAAGGGTTTTCTCGATGTCATCCATGACATCATATTTTTCTTGATGTCATCCATGACATCATTATACCCAAGGTAGGTGTA
>JBCEWC010017154.1:0-12677 GCA_038996855.1 Solanum aculeatissimum
CACAAATTAGATTTGAGGAGTCACCGAAAAGATGCATGGAACTATGCCAATCAAATCTGAGTCACCAAAAAGACACACAATGCTATGCAACTCAAATATGAGAGGGACTTTCCGGTAGGTGCTGCTTTGGTTGTGGTCGCCCGGACTTCCCGAGCCTAGTGATGGTGTTGGTTTTTCTGTGCACAACACCCACAGAAACAAATTTGACAACCGAAACAGTGAACAACCACTGGAAAGATGGTGCGGTGCTACGCAAATTGAATATGAAAAAGTAGTCACCGGAAAGGTGGATGGTGCTACATAAATTAGATATGAGAAAATAGTCACCAGAAAGATACACGATGACCTAATTTTTACCTTTTTTTTTTTTTGCTAACATAATTATTGGCCAGACGAGCGGCATATATGGGTCATAGCCGCCCGCCGGCAGCGAAAGCTCTTTGATTTTCTACCAGGACCGTAGAAGCCCTGATACCATGTGAGAAATATAGGAGAAAATATTATTGAATTGTTATTCCTATTCCTATTCTAAGTAGGATTGTATTTACCTATTCCTATTCTAACACGCACCTTTCTGGATAAGCGATTTCTTACGAAAAATTATTTTTCGATACGGTCGATGTAAAAATCGAAAAAGACCATTTTTCCACACAATTTTGCCTCCTGAACAATTTCATCAAATACCCAGAAGAAAGATTTGATCTTTTTCCAATTTCATCAAATACCCAGAAATTGGATTGACAATTCTTCTTCTTTCTTCTAACTTTTAAAGTTAGATGAAAGAACACAACCATTTTATGCAAGGATCACGCTGCTCCTAGCTATATGAAAAGCATGCTTTATTGTGTCAGATCACTTGAGCCATATGAAGCAATAAAATGACAATATTGCTTTCTCCTTGATAGTATTAGAATATTCTATGATTGCATCACTGTTAGTCCAGTGGATGCTTCCTAATTTGTTGTTTGCAGCTAACTACTCTAGCGAAAAGGATTTTCTGAAAAACCATTTAGTCTGCAGAGTCTGTATAAAGTAAGGAGTACTTCATATGAGGTATAACATTTTACTACATGGTTTAGGAATCCCTTTTGGAGTACGATTAGGACACAATCTATTCCTAGTATGTAATACATTCAATTCAATAAATTAACCCTATTAGATATTAATGCTAGCAATTTTCCTTCACTCATTGTTGGAATAATCCTATACTTGTGTGTACTAAATCCCAGTGCTTTTCCCTTCTCGTATTTCCATAAAATCGCCATGGTTTTTCCAGCCTTAAAAGGTCCTGAATTTCATCTTTCTCAAACTCGTTTCATGTTTAATCTTTTCTAAGAAATTATCCATCATAAGACACATGTAATCGAATAACTTTCTATCCTTCTGGGCCCAAATCAGGACAATTCTGAAACCTTCAAGCTGTGCAAACTACCCAACAGACTGGTAGTTCCTAACACCACCACTTTTGCGGTTCCATTTGGATCTTCACAGCAAAAGATATGACAAATATGACCACATGCAGACTCATAAAAATGGGAAACAGAGAGCTATCATTTTGATATGAATACATACCGGCAGGCTGTTGAGAACTGCAAGTGTCAAAGAAACGTGAAAGGTGAACATCAAAAGCTTTTCCAGTCCATAAGGAAGATAAGCACCAAATTTAGCTGACCAACGAGGTTGATATGAAGTCAAGAGAACTGACTTTATTGACATTACATCACCCTCAAAAACAAAGGTCTTAACACAGGGGTTCTCCCTGGAGTTATCATCGATCACGCGTGTTCTTCCAAGTTGCGAGCATTGAAGGGTAGAAAGGCTTGAATATGTGATCTCCACCCATGCTACACCAGTCGACAGAAGTGGAAGAAAGCATGCTCCCTCCTGCACCAAAATATCAAGATTTCACATGTTAAAATGCATTTTGTGTGTGATTGTGCTTAACCTAATAGCCTTAGTGTATTACAAACTACAGGAGAAATTCCTTGGCAGTTCATGACAAACATGCACAACTGGCAAAATGATATAAAGGTGTAGCTTCTGGTCTCAACGAGAAAACACTGAATTGCCTACCTTGGAACACAAGCAGCTGCTCCTATTGCTATGAAGTCTGCCCCAACCATCACCACATTTCTCAAGCTTCAAAACATCCTGAGCATAAAAGCAACGGAGTACATCTCCATCTAGTTGATGATTAACCTTGAGATAGTCATCACCAGGCGTGGCCTCGTCCAAGCATGGAATGGTTATAAATGCACTTAGTTCATCAGGACAAGAAGCTCCATTGCCTTCCAATGGAACACGTTTTCCTTCTTCAACCAAAGAATAGGGAATACAGTATCCTTTACCAATACTTCTTTTCATAGAGTTCTCAGGTAGGCTGTGGTTCTGAGAGTTTTGATAAGAGCGTTCAGTTAATACAGCAATAATTTGTGACCACTCCTGAGCATTATTGATGCGGAAATCATCCAATGATATAATGATATCACCAGGAGACAAATGGCCAGATAATGGCGATGTTGGAGACACATCCAGTACCTGTTAAAGATCATGTGGTTGGAACGCATTAGCCACCATAATGCCTAACTAGGTCCCCCCAAATTAGCACATTGCAGTACAAGAATTATTGCTCAATTACCATGGCACCTTCACCATGAATGTAAAATGGATACAAGATCAAGGGTTGAAGGAACAATGCCCAGGCACAAACAGCACAAAGCTGAAAGATAATACACCCAATTAGTTCAAAGAGTACAAAATATAATAAGCAAATGGAGATTGACTAGCATTCTTTAACAACAAAGAGCTGCAATAAGAACCCACAACTGCATTATGCCAAATGCCAGCACAGTATATTCGAAGAGCAGAAACTTTGGATAATGCCTGCAGTAACTCATGATTGAATGCCAGTAGAGCGCCTGGAAACAATACAGCCAAAAATACAGCGATGTATTCCATCTGTATGCCCTCACTGCTTTCCCCAAATGTAGTTCCTACAGAAGCAGTTGTGAGATTCATGTATTTTCACAGCTATATCTCAAAACACGTCAACTGATCAGGTTTGCACATACACTGCCAAATGTAGAATCAAAGTCCAAAGATTATAAAGAATACCCTGACATTACATAACCAGCACTATCTAAATGCCTAATGTTCAAGTATGTGCTATGTTCTGATCCAGTTGATTTTCCTAACAGCATATCTATTATTCGCAGTGCAGCAATGAGGCTTCTACACCAAGATGTCATAGATGCCATTAATCATGTGTAGAAAAAAGCACCTTTAAAAAGAAGATATTTGAGAATGAATTGCTTGCTTATTCCCTACCTTTTCAGGAAAAACAAACACACGCTTGATTATTCCCTCAAGCATGTTAGAGTTTATATAGTGTTTTACAAGTTTTTTATTTTTTTTAAAATTTTTCTTTTGAAACTGGTAACGTTGTATTCCTCAGCATTAAGGGCTATGCTGGCCACCTCCAAAAATGTTAGTTACACAGAAAAAAAGAAAACAGGAAACTAACAGAGCTCCTATGAAATCCACTAGTTGAATTTCTTCTTCTATATTCGTTTCTTTATACCAAAAACCTAAAGTGGTAATTACTTTCTACTTAATCTTCTCTACGGTGCATTCGTTCCCAACAAAAATTCTTCGATTTGTCTCCTTCCATATGATCTACTAGATACAAGTTGGTACTGTTCTCCACACCTCTTCTGGCTCTTGCTACCTCCACTTTTGACCCAACAATTTAGTAGGTCTGTTGTATGTTCTGGCATTATACAATTGAGGCTAGCTAAATTGGGAATAGAGCCCATACTTGTGTTGTTACTTTGTAGTGGAGGAACAAGTGACTGTTGGTTTCTAGAGCCTCTTTGCAAAGATAACATCTTGAGGCAATAATTTTTTCCCTCTTTTGAAGTGCATCATCTGTCAGGCAAGCTCTCCTAGTTACCAACCAAGTGAAGCACTTCACCTTAGTAGGGGCCATACTCTTTCAAATAGCACTCCATAGCCCTGATTGTTTCCCTACAACTGTGACTAGATCTCTTTTAATACATTCTATTCGCAGAGAACTGAGCATCAGTATGATGCCTCCATAGCAATTTATCTGTTTCCAGATCTGTGCTAGGAAAGTCTCCAATCAAAGCTAGCATATCTGATACCCACCCTATTTCCCAGTCATTAAGAAATCACCTAAAAAGCAAATTCCATCCTTGTAGAGACCAAAACTCTTGTATTTTGCTGTCAGGATTCAGACAAAGGGAAAATAGCCCAGGGAATAGATTTTTCAAAGACCCTTGACCAGTCCAATATTCCTTCCAAAACAAAGCCTTATTCCCACTACCAACCTTTATCCTTACATTGTCTCTGGGAGCCAACCATAGGTTTCTTATAGTTCTCCATACTCCCACACCACAGGTTTCTGTCACTTCCTCTCTACGCCACCTTGTTGACCATACTTGTGTTGAATGACTTCCTTCCATAGAGCTTGATCTTCCAAGTTGTATCTCCATAACCATTTGGTAAGTAAGCTGTTGTTGTGTAGCTTTAGGTTTCTTACTCCCAAACCCCCATATCTTTTGCTCTGCTGAACTGCCATCCATTTAACTAAGTTGAAGCTCTTCTCAATCTTGTTGCGTTGCCAAAGGAAATTTCTCCTTAATGTATCTATAGCTTTGACTACCTTGCTGCGAATGGGGAAAAGTGACATTATATAAGTTGGCAGAGAGTCTTGATCCAAGTGACTCTTCCCCCCATAGATAGATATTGGGATTTCCAAAGTGCCAGTCTTTCTCAGATTTTTCTAGTACACCATCCCAAATGCTAACTGCTTTATGTTTAGCACCCAATGGCAAACCTAGATAAACTGTAGGCAGCCTCTTTATCTTGCACTTCAATATATTAGCCAAAGCTTGAATCTATTGGACCACTTTAATAGGGAATATGCTACTTTTTCTCTAATTCACCTTTAGTCCAGAGCATGCTTCAAAAATTACCAGAGTAATTCTTAGTGACAAAGTTATTCATGTTCTGCTTCACAAAACATTACTGTCTCATCAGCATACAATAAATGAGTCATATCTGTTACCTCATTCGCCTTGTTTTTATTCTAAAACCCCCAATCTAATTGTTTAGAGAAGCTCTACTCATCAAACTGTCCAACCCTTCCATAGCAATGATAAACAGGAAGGGGGACAGAGGGTCCCCTTGTCTTAGTCCTCTTTGGGCAGGGAAAAAACCTACAGGTACTCCATTTACCAGAATGGAGAACTTGGTGGTTTTAATACAAAACTTAATCCACTTGAGCCATGTAGGGCCAAACTCCATTTGTCTAAGACTGTTGATCAGGAAGTCCCAGTTTAGATGGTCATAGGCTTTTTCAATATCCAGCTTGCACATTACCTGGCACAACTCCTCTAATCCTAGTATCAATATATTTACTAGCAATTAGAGCAGCATCCATTATTTGTCTTCTTTTAATGAAGGTCATTTGATTTTTGTTGACTAGCTTGTCTATCACCTTCTTCAGCCTTTCTGCCAACACTTCGGCAATTATTTTATAAACCCCAATGATGAGACCAATTGATCTGAAGTCCCTTAGATCATTTTCCCCCACTTTCTTTGGAATAAAAGCCACAAAGGTGGCATTGAAACTCCTCTCAAAACTCTGATGGCAGTGAAAGTTTTGGAAGGTCTGCATCAGATCTTCCTTTACAGTTTCCCAGAATGCCTGAAAAAAGGCCATAGTGTAACCATCAGGCCCAGGTGCTTTATCACTAGCACACATGCTTATCCCTTCTAGCACCTCATCCTCACTGAATTCTCTAGATAACCAACTTTGCTCCTCCACTGTTATTCTCTGTACATTAAGAATATTTAGTGTGGGTCTCCAGTTTTGTACATCTTTGTATAGATGGTGGTAGAAATCCACAATGGAACTCTTGATTTCAACTGGCTCAGAAGATAATTCCCCATTGATCATTAATGACTCAATGGTGTTGATTCTCTTATGAGCAGTAGCCATTCTGTGGAAGTACTTTGTATTGTTATCGCCATGCTTGATCCACTGAATTCTGGACCTCTGTCTCCAATATATTTCTTCATTTTTTGGCCACCTCTTCATATTCCAGGGACAAATGTACCTTTAGTAGTTGTTCATCATCAGTAGGAGGTCTAGCCTCCTGAGTAAATTCCATGTCCCCTATCTGACTCAAAATTTGCTCCTTTCTTGCCTTCCAGTTCCTCCTATTCTCTCTGTTCCATTCCTTAAGTTTTGCTTTAAGCAGACCCAACTTAGTAGAATCTGATCTACCTGACACTTCGAAAGAGTTCCGCCATTTATGTACATTACTTTTGAAACCCTCCATCTGGAGTATGGTGTGATAAGAAGATACCATATAAGCTTAAAGGTAATTATTACAGAATGGTGATTAGACCATCGTTGTTATATGGGGTGGAGTGTTGGTCAGTCAAAAACTCACATATCCAGAAGGTGCAAGTTGCGGAGATGAGGATGTTGAGATGGATGTGTGGACATACTAGGGGTGATAAGATTAGGAATGAGACCATTCAGTAGAAGTTAAGGGTGGCCTCTGTGGCAGACAAGATAAGAGAAGCGAGACTGCGATGGTTTGGGCATGTGCAGAGAAGAAGTGTCGACGCTCCTATTAAGAGGTGCGAGAGGTTGGACTTAGGAATTACGCGGACGGGTAGAAGTAGACTAACAAAAATTGGGGAGAGGTGATTAGACTGGATATGGCGCAACTCCATATCACCGAAGACATGACCTTAGATAGAAATGAGTGGAGGTCGCATATTAGGATAAAAGGTTAATAGGTTGGTCGGGGTAGGATGATGTCTAGCCTTGTGATATACTAGGTTAGTAGGATTAGTCGTGTACTCGTGTCTCTATATCTAGTGTTATTGTCTGTTTTATATTTGTTATTTTTATTGTATTTATATATTATCATTTGTTTTTCACTTTAGTCATTTCTCTTTTATATCTAGTATCTTTTGCATTTGGGGCCTGATATTTTTGAGATGAGGGTCTTCCGAAAATAGTTACTCTATCTCCATGAGGTAGTGGTAAAGTCTGCGTAGATTTTCCCCTCCCCAGACCCCACTATGGAATTCCACTGGGTATGTTGTTGTACTTTTGAAACCCTCCACATTAAGCCACCACCTCAATCCCAAATGTCAAGAAAAAGGGGTTACAGTCAGAACCCAAGATAGGCAGGGTACATTGCCTAATTTGAAGGAACATGTCATCCCATGGGAATGAATAAAAAAATCTGTCAATCCTAAAGGTATTCCTATGGTTTGCCCCTACTCTCCAAGTGTATGATCCCCCAAATAAAGAAGGGTCAATCAACTCTAGTTCGTAGATACAGCTGGACAGATCAGTCACGGCTCTCAACTCTAGTTCTAAGATACAGCTGGACAGATCAGTCATGGCTCTAGAAAGCCTAACACTATTGGTTTTCTCGGAAAGAAATTGTCCCAATCCAAGCTAGGCCCTAGGTGTGACAAAGCAATCGGAACCCTAAACGACTCCAACCAAGCCTCTTAGCATATCATATATGAGCACACATAAGGTAATTATAGCAAACAAACTAAAACATGGAAGCGGAACTAAAGTCTCAAGAGAATCTCAATAGGACAAGGTAAAGCTAAAGCCATATGCAAGCGGACTTACCCCTTGACGTCTAATCATGTCTCCACTATCATATGTGGGGGAGTAGGACAAGTTCTTAGCTCACCCTCAATGTAAGAAAAAGGAAATAGTCTCAAGGCAACAACAGAGTCCAAAAGATAGTAAGAAATACAAGCTCATTAGGTAGCCCTCGAAGCATGAGGACTCAACAATCAATCTTCACGTACAAAACCGAGCTAACCACGGGTGGAATGAGGAGTGTCTAGCCCTACATTATAACACAATGTAGGCAAGAAAATATGCATTAGTACTTTGAATGTACCAAGTATGTGAGCAACACGCATAAAATAAACATGGATAATATGGTACATGAGTCATTAGATGCAAAACCAATAATCAAGTAAAACATGAGATGAAAGCATAAGTAGAATACATGGTCAGCGCCATCAAAATCTAAGTAAAAGCTTAAAAGTAAACTAAGTCATTTTCAGGGATATCAACCTCAACCGACAATAAAATCATGCGAGCCATAACATGAAATTCGATGTAACTCCAACATCGAGAAGAAAAAGGCTACTATGCCAATGTAGACTCAGTGAGAAATTGTAACATCATGAGTTAGGTGGATCCACTAGCTAAGCCAATAACGCAACCTACGAGGACACTTAGCTTTGGATGAGAGGTCACCACTAGGATTCCATTGGGAAGCATCCTGACTGAACTCCACCTCAAGCCCTCTAGGTGCTAAGTCAAATTCCAACGAAATAGAAATCATGGTATAATACATCAATCATAAACTTGAAGTCATCAAATCATCATGTTTATAGAGTAGCTCATTAAAACATTGGTGATTGAATTAATGTGAGGATTGTTCTTATCACATCTAGAATCCATGAGTAGGTGAGGAAAATCCTTTCACCATCTATCTTTCATTCTTTAAGGGACTTACATAAATCATAATTAAACATTTTCATGAAATTAGAGTGAAGCCTTTTTTAATTCATGATCATAGCTCGTAATAAAACTAGGGTAACTTTCATGGTTCCATCTCAAATCAACTTTAAAACATGTAATTCAATGAAATCATGCATAACCATGGAGAATAATATCAATTAAAATCATAAATAGAGGAACCTATGATGAGATTCATGAACCCTAGCTAGCATTGTAGATAATTCACTTACAATCATTGAAATCATGCAATTAATAACAATTCATGTATGATTGAATCAATAAGCATAATGTAAAACATAATTCATGCAATTGAACAAGAAATCATCAAAACCCATGAAATTTCCTACTTGAAATTGGTTGAAACAGTTGCAAATTCTTTGAGCTCCATGGATAAAAAGGACCCACAGATGAATAACCACATACCTTGATAATCAAAGCCCTAAATACAAGCTTCTATAAATGAAGGATTTGATCTTGGTCTTGGAACCGTACTTGACTTGAGGAAGAAGCTAAAATGATTGGGAGGAAATTTTAGAGAGAGAAATTTTAGAATAAAGTGATTATGGGAGAACGGGGAAAATTTGAGGGTTTGGAGTAACACGATATGAAATAATCGACAAAGGAACACCATGAAGCTTCACCAACTCCCGCATGTACATCTTTGCATAATCCTAGGCAGAATAAGAGGTCTTAATCGATAAAAAACGGCTGATTTGGTCATTCGATCCACTACAACCCAAATAGAATCATGTTGTCTAAGAGTACGAGGCAACCCCGTTGTGAAGTCCATGTTCACATCTTCCCACTTCCAAGTAGGAATCTCAACATCTTAAGCTAGACCTCCCGACCTTTGATGCTCCACTTTTACTTGTTGACAATTGGGACATTTCACAACAAACTTAGTTATATCCTTCTTCATGTCATTCCACCAATACACTTCCATCAAATCACTATACATTTTGGTGGATCTCAGGTGAATAGAATATCGAGAACTATGGACTTCACTTAGTATCATCTCCCTTAGGCCATCAACATTGGGAGCACATAGAGGACCTCTGTAAGGAAGTACCCCATCTCCCCCTTGGGAGAAAACCTCAATGTTATTTTCGGCAACCAATTTTTTCAACTCAACTATGACAAAATCCTTGTCTTGCTTTGCTTTCATATCCGCTACCAAAGACGATTCTGAACCATCATGGACAAGTACACCTCCCTCATTGGAGTCGACCAACCGGACACCCAAGTGGACTAACCTATGTACATCTTTAACTAACTTTTTCTCCTCACCAACATGGACAACACTATTTAAGAGTATCGACAACCACATTAGCCTTACTCGAATGGTACAACACACTCATGTCATAATCCTTTAGTAGTTCAAGCCACCTCCTTTGCCAAAGATTCAAGTCTCTTTGATGGAATACGTATTGTAGACTCTTATGATACATGAATACATAATATGCACACCATAAAGATAGTGACGCCAAATCTTCAATGCAAACACAACCGTTGCCATTTCAAGGTCATGGGCGGGGTAATTTCTTCTATGCACTTAGAGTTGTCTATGAGGCATATGTTATAGTCTTGCCATGTTGCATTAATACACAACCCAATCCAACCTGCGTGGGGAATTACAATACACTATAAACCCATCCAATCCTTCCGGCAATGTCAAAACAGGGGCTGAAGTAAGCAATCCTTCAATGATTGAAACTTTTCTCACATTCATCCGACCATTGAAATTTTACCTTCTTTTGATTCAACTTAGTCAAGGGCGATGGAATGGATGAAAACTACTATACAAACCTTCTATAACATTTGATCAAGCCTAGAAAGCTTTGAATATCTAAAGGAAATAGAGGTTTAGGCCAATTCTTCACGCCTCGATTTTCTTCCAATCAACCCTAATACCTTCATCGGAAACAATATAACCTAGGAATACAACTGATCTCAACCAAAATTCACACTTACTAAATTTGGCAAATAGTTGTCGATCCCTCGAAGTTTGCAGTAAAATTCTCAAATGACCCATATGCTCTTCCTCACTTTAGGAGTAAGCCAATATGTCATCAATGAAGACCACCACAAACATACCTATGTACAGTTTGAATACCCGATTCATCAAGTCCATAAAGACTGCACGAGAATTTGTTACCTGAATGACATAATCAAAAATTCAAAGTGCCCATATCTTGTTCTAAAAGCCATTTTTGGAATATCACATTCTCTTACCCTCAATTGGTGATAACGGAATCAGAGATCAATCTTAGAAAAATAACTTGCCCCTTAAAGTTGATCAAACAAGGCATTGATTCTCGGAATGGGATATTTATTCTTAATAATAACCTAAATCAATTGCCGATAATTTATGCACATGCAAAGTGACCCATATTTGTTTCTAACAAATAACACTGAAGCACCCCATGGTGAAATACTTGGCCTTATGAAACCCTTATCCAACAAGTCTTTCAATTAATCCTTCAATTATTTAAGTTCCGTTGGGGCCATTTAGTAAGGAGGAATGGAGATAGGTTAGGGTATCGAGAAAGATTTATACCAAAATCAATTTTCCTTTCAAGAGGATTACCAGGCAAATTATTAGGGAACACATCGGGAACCTCATTAGCAATAGGGACAAACTCAAGAGTACGGTTCATAATTAGTATCCCTAACCCATACTAGATGGTAGATGCAACCCTTGAAAATCGTTTTCTGAGCTTTAAGGCACGATATGAATTAACCTTTGAACACGAAATTTATACCTTTCCACTCTAGGATGGGCTCATTTCAAAATTGAAATTTGACCACTTGGGTTCTACAATAAATGGAAACTAGCAAGCATAAAGCCAATTCATGCCAAGGATAACATCAAAGTTAGTCATTTTGAGTACAATGAGGTCACATTATGGAATACCAAAACGGGGCAATTCCTATAGACTCTTTCGGCTAATAAAACCGATTCATCGACAGAGGTATACACTAAATAGGGCTCTAACAAGTCCTCGAGACTCACATCAAATTGCATAGCAAGGTAAAAAGTACCAAAGACAAATTGGCTCCCAAATCAAGCAAAGCATACACATCAAAGTGAAAAACCCATAATATACCAGTATTCACATCGGGCGACTCCTCCACATCTTGACGAGCCTGAAGAACATAAAACCTATTGTGGCGCTATCCACCACCGCCCGATCCTGAAGTGGCACCTGGCTGAACCTTTCAACCTGTAGTAGTTTGAGTCTGAACCTATGCCTGAGGTCAGCCACCTCCACCCCCACAATCCTTAGCATGATGACCCGACTTACCATACCTAAAGCATATATCCAAAGCGACTAAGCACTCTCCCTCACGATTCTTCCCTCACTTCTTCAAACTACAGAGTTACTTCTACCTCTGTTATTTTTCTCACTGTTTTGACTTTTGTTTTATTTTTTTCTCATTCAAGTTCTAGACTTATAGTATCTACTATCTATTTTGAGTTATTGAATTGAAATATTTGCTAATATGTTATTGAGATTTAAGATTTTGATTATTTATATATGCAATTAAATATTTTAATTTTTTGGTATTAATTGACGTCGTACTTCAAAAAGGCGAGTGTCTTGCCACTCACCTCGCCTTGTGGCGAGGCAGACTTTTGTCGCCTTTCATCGTCCAAAACACTAAGGTTGTGATGAATATCCACTTTGATGATCTAGGGTTTTCACATGTTAGTCTTCTTCAACAGACTTGAGGGAATATTTCAAGATGTTTGAAATGCATCTCAACAACAACATACCCAGTGAAATCTCACAAGTGGAGTCTGGGGAGGGTAAAATGTACGCAAACTTTACCACTACCTCAGGGGTAGAGAGGTTGTTTCCTGGGAACTCTCATCTTAAAAACCCGTAAGCAGAATAACTAGATATGAAAAAAAGGGAAAGGAAAAGAAAAAGAAAAGGAAACAGGAAGACCACTAACAACAAAAGTACATGATAGTGTGTAAAACGATCAAAAAAATCAACATATATATGATGAATAATGACAACCCAGGATATAAAAACGCGACTAATCCTACTACCCTACTATA
>JBCEWC010017155.1:0-12677 GCA_038996855.1 Solanum aculeatissimum
TTTTAGGGGTTTAGGAGACCTTAGGGGACCAAAAGGGGGCTTAGGGAAATGTTAAATCACGAAAATACCATTAATAAGACAGAATTTTTAACTGGACACAGTGCCCAAACGGCTGCTACAGTGCCGTTTACTGGCACACGGCCCATTCAACCTGCCGTCCCAACTCCCTTAGCCAAAATCTTCAGCGTGAACTCTCGGAGGATTTTATGTTACACTTCACGAGGCACTTGACAGTCCGTTAAACGTGTGACTGGTCGTCTATGACACTATCTAATAATACTTAGCTTCAAAAATTATGCCCAAGCCTTGGCCTAGCAACTGTCCAACTTCACGGGACAGTGGACGGCCCGTCAAACACCAAACGAGCCGTGTAAGGCTTAGTTGGTTTGGACTTAGATTAGGGGTGGTTTCAGGCCACCCCTAGCTCACTGGAACACCTAAAGGGACCCTAGATGAGCCGTGCAAAGTTTCACGACTCGTGTCATTGTCCTTGGCCATTTTCCTGAGCCTATCTCCAATGGCTTTCAAATTTAAGATAGTCTCTCTATTTGGGACATATATCCCTCATCCGAACTCCAAATTGAGTGGAACCACTGGTGTTGAAAATATAACTCAAAGAGATTCAATTTGATATGTAGTATATCACATGGTTCATCCCACATCAAAAGTTATGACTGTTTGAAGTATACTGCCGAAATTGTCCCTCTAGGCCACTAACCAACCCAATTTGCATTCAGACACTTAAAACTCAACCTGTGGCTACCAAAACTCAACCATGGATTGTAGTACATCATAGAATTCCAATCATAAGTAGATTTCGAAAATTTTTGGGTTGTTACACTGAATCACTTCACGACAGGACTCACGATCTGTGATGCTGCACATGGACCGTACACTGGTCCGTGGAGCCTCACTTAGTCTAGATTACTAGCCTTGGGGTCTATCCACTCTTTATACCAACCCACGAAATCCCTCACGGACTGTGAAGCATCACACAGACCGTGAAATGACCCGTAGAGCTTCACTTGGTCTGGGGCCTTGGTCCACCATCCCAGGGACTTATTGGATCACTTCACGGAGGGGTATCATGGGTCGTGAGCCTCCACACGGCCCATGGTCCCTCCCTTAAGGCACTGCCTTAGCCTCAAACTTCTTTCTTTTTTTTCCAGAATACTTCCATACACGGGCATTCTCACTGTAATGGCCATACCTACCACATTCGAACTCCGAATTGAGTGAAATCAGTTGCGCTGCAAAGATACCTCAAAGAGATTCATTTTTATAGGTCATAGTTTACACAGTTAATCTCATACTAAGAGATATATCCATTCAAATTCAGTTCTACTACACAGTTTCATACAAAACTCTTCCAACACAATTCCTTTGAATACAGACACTTAAATAGAACTCATGATCATCATTACATATCCATAACAAGTTCAAAATGGACCTTGATCCACTAGTACGAAGTTCAAAATTTTTTGGGTCATTACAACCCCATAGAGACTTACTGGGTCTAATGAAACCCTTCTCCAAAAAATCCTTCAATTGTTCCTTTAACTCCTTCAACTCCACGAGATCCATTCTATCAGGAGGAATTGAGATAGGTTGAGTGTCGGGTAGGAGGTCTATGCTAAATCTATTTCCCTTTTGAGTGGAACATCGAGTAACTCACCTAAAAAATATTGAGAAACTCATTGATAATAGGGATCGACTCAAGAAAAGAAACTTTAGAAGTGACATCTTTGACCCTTACTATATAATATATGCATCCTTTTGAGATCATTTTTTGTGATTTTAGGAAGGAAATAAACCAACCTCTACATTAAGAATTACTACCCTCCAACTCAAAATTAGGCTCATTTGGGAATTAAAACTTAACTCTATGAGTTTTACAATCGATGTAGGAATAAAAGGCATGCAACTAATCCATCCCAAGTATTACATCAAAATCAACCATGGAGATTTCTACTATGTTACAAGGCACAACATTAAGCAAAAGAGAAATGGGGCAATTTCTATAGACTCTTAGTGCAACATGGACTCTCCTATGGGGGTACTTTCTTCATAAGGCTCATCAAGGACTTGGGGACATGCACAAAATCTAATTGCAAGAAAAGGAGTCTCAAATGACAAATTAGCCCCCGGGTCTAATAATGCATATGCATTAAAATTGTAAACTTTCAATATACCGATGACAACATCCGAGACCTCTTCATCTTTTTGTCGGCGATGAAAAACATAGAAACGATTGGTCCTTGGGGCACCTTGAACATGCCTACCTTGGACTGGGGGCTTTGCACCTCCACTCCTATAATCCTTTGCATGATTGTTTTTGAGCTTTTCGCACTTGATGCATGCATTCAAACCAGCCAAGCACTCTCCCTTATGGAGCCTTCCATACTTGGGGCAATTTGGTCTTTGAGGCTTTGAAGCTATCCCTTTGTCTTTATTGGGATGGGGAGAAGGAGTATTGGTAGACCATTGTCCACCTTGATTTTGGATACTTTGATAATTATGACTTCCACTCCTTTGGTGAGAGTATCCCCCACCGTCAACCCGAGTCCTCTTGGACTTCTTTGCTCTCTCTCTCTTTCTTAGAGTTTCCTTCTCAATTTGATTAGCGTAGGTCATAACGTGGGAGATGTCTATGTACTTCACTAGAATAGATGTTTTTCACTCCTTGGACACCAAATCCAATACACAGAAGATGAATTTGCTCATACGAGCCTTTAGTTCCACAACCATAAAAGGGGTATTTGGAGAGTTTGGTGGACTTGAGGGAATACTTCCTCACACTTATGTGCCCTTTATTAAGTTGATTAATTTTTGTACCTTTGCCTCCCTCAACTCTATCGGAAGGAACTGATCCAAAAAGGCATACTTGAACTCTTCCCATCCGATTGGAACCACTCTTTGGCCCTTCTTATCCGCCCATTGCTTATACCATATCTTGGCTACTCCCTTAAGTGGGTAGGCTACCAACTCGACCTTCACCTCAGAGGGAACTCCCATGATGGCGATTATACAATAGGCCTCATCAATAAAGTCAATGGGATCCTCCTCCATCTTGGAACCATGGAACTCCAGAGAGCTCATCCTCATAAAGTCTCTAACCAGTGTAGCCAGAGTAGGCACTTGGAGAGGAATGGAAATCTCCCTATTGGCTTGATTTGCCAATGCTTGGGCTAGCATGGTGAAGGTGGCTCTAAGATTCGCGTAAGACACTCCGTTTGTTGTAGCGGAGGGTCTTGTTACTTTGGTGTGCCCCTTTGAGCTCTTCTTGGTGGCATGATCTAGAAATAGAAAAGAGATCATCATTAGTTATAGGAAAACCTTAGACAACTCTAAAGGCACAACATGAATAAGGAAGAAGGGAAGAATTTCCTAAATTGTCTCATAACCTTCCATTCAAGATAGCAATGTGATTCACAACCTTGAATGAGACTCTACTCGACGTGGTATGTATGGACATCTAGAGAAAAATTTAAACCTTGTGCTCTATATTAAGTTTGTAATGACCCAACCTAGGGCTTAGTTGCCACATGACGAATGGGTCACCTGGAGGCACCTTACCCAAGCCATCTTAATATACCAAGAATTCAAAGTCATAAAAACTTATTGAACTATACATAATTAAACGGGGAAGGGTCTATGGGACAACATTATGACAATGAAGCAATATTAAAAAAGAAAACATACATATTGCCTTTAAAACCATACCAACTAGACCATGGATGGATGGAATTGGTAATGGTCAATTTTCATCAATCAGAAAAGACTCCAAAAATTAACAACATAGAATGTGAAAACCTCAAAAGGGCCAACATAAACATCAATGTCTGAAATACTTAACAAGAATGAAAATTGGTAGAGTAAGGGCTCACCACCATAACACTAGTCTTGAACGTCAAAGAACTAGCCACAAGCCGGGGGATGAGCACTTGCCCCTACATGGTTAAATCATGTAGGCAAAATATGCGTTAGTACTTTTAGTATGTACTACGTATACGAGATGCAAATGCAAACATGAAGTTGTAATGCCATCATTCATAAGTAAAGACTTACATACAGGGGACGATAAACAGAACTTTATCATGAGCTTAAGCATGCACAAGGAATATCATTCAATATGAATAAAAGTCATGAATAAAAGGAACCCATGTGATGGAACCATATGATACAATCATAAACCGTATAGGAATGAACCATAACTGACATATAAGACCATATGAGCTACTACATGGAATCCAACATAAGCCCCTATGTTGGCACGGGGAGACCACTTGTTGGGTGGAACTCTGTCACTTCACATGCATTATCATATATCATAAATGACCTACATGGATCCACTAGCCTAGCTTACAAGGGCTCTTATAGTGGCATATAGTTAATAAGATAAACGATTGCTACTAGGGTTCCTTTACCGAACCCCACCTCAATACCACATTCAATGCTAAGTCATCTCACCGAATCTTTAAAAAATTTACTTAGTCAATTTCTAACACTTAGAACCATAAGTAGTAATCTTAAGAGTAGCTCGAAACTTAAGGAACCATCAAGTGAGCATTGCCCTTTTATCTTGGGGATCTTCATAAACATCTTTTAGGGCCTTGTCAACATGCTTACGTCTTTGACAAAACATAACTTTAAAACCTTTCTTTTATTCCCTAATCCTCATCATATATCATGTAAAACTTGACTTAAAACTTAGTGGGCTTATTCATAAGTTAAAACATTCATAAAACATGTGATTCATGCATGATCATAGGAAAATATACTTATTCAAAACTTGAAAAACAACCTATACTTCATTATTAAACTCACATCATTGGGGTCATCACCATTAACTTATAACACATGTAAATACTAAGTAGAACATCATATGATAACGTTGAAAACATGTAGTAATGTGAAACATCATGAAATCATCATTATCATGCAAGGTGATGTTAAGGAACTTAAATAAATGATAAAAATATTTTTGTTGGACTTTGTAGGTGATAGGAACCCAAGAATATACTTACATACCTTTGGTGAAGCCTAGGAAGAAGGAACTTGCTATTATGGAAAAGCTTCCTTGAAATCCTAGTCTCCTTAGTTTAAAGAGAAAGATGCCTTAGAAATTTTAAAAATGGGAGAATGGAGTTTGGAAATGAGTTACTAGTGATTTATGGTCTGTTTAGGGGTTTAAATTTCACCAAAATGACCTAGTTTATTATTAGGATTGGCGGAAAGGACAAAATTTCCCTTTATAATCCGATCCATGAGACCCTGATTACAGGCGTGGAGGATGAAACCACGAACTGTGGTTCATGTTGTCCTTCTCTCCTTTTTCAATATTTAGAAACTTCTTACCAAACCCTAATTATGATACCCTTATTCATGGGACATCCTTCAATCTATGGGTTATGGATGGTCTCGTGGAATCTTTCCACACTTAGCAAAATATCAATTTCTAGATCCCTTTCTACGAAGGCAAATTATGGGTCGTGCATGGTTCTACGAACCATCTAATTAATCTTGGATCACCTTCTAGAAACTCCAAATTTCCTTTTTGTTTGGCATACTCACCTGCGACCCATTCCATGAGCCATGAACTGTTCTATGGGATGCCAATGGATTTGTGAGTCACTTTATACTTAGAAACCTTTTCCCTTTCTTAAGGTTCTTATCCATGGACCTTATCTATGACTTGTGGTCTAAAGCATGGGCTGCGGACATGGTCTTGTAGACTGACCTTGGTCATTTCCAGACTAACCTTTCTACATTTTCTAGGCTCCTAAACTAAGGGTCATTACGCCGTAGGAGTCAATGGACTTGACTAATTCCACACCACTTCCATCTTCTTGGGATCAACCTTAATACCATCACTCGATACTATATGCCCGATAAAGGCAACCTCACTTAGCAAAAATTCACACTTGTTAAATTTTGCAAAAAGTCTTTGCTCCCTCAAGGTTTACTACACCATCCTCAAGTTCTCCATATATTCTTCCTCACTTCGGGTGTAGATTAGGATATAATCAATGTACACTACTACGAACATAAGGTCCTTGAATATAGCTAGTGTATTAGTGAGACCAAAAAACATCACTACAAATTCAAAGTTACCATACCTAGTCCTGAAAGCCATCTCAGGAATATCACTCTCTCTCACCCTTAGTTGGTGATATCCGGACCTCAAATCAACCTTAGAGAAATGCAGAACCCATTGAAATTGGTTAAATAAGTCATCTATTCTTGGGAGTGGGTATTTGTTCTTAGTAGGGACCTTGTTGAGTTACCGGTAGTCTATGCCCATGTGGAGTGACCCATCTTTTTTCCTCTCAAAAAAGATTGGAGCACCCCATGGAGACTTACTAGGTCTAGTGAAACCCTTCTCCAAAAAATCCTTCAATTGCTCCTTTGAATCTTTCAACTCTACAAGAGCCATTCTATAAGGAGAAATTCAGATAGGTTGAGTATCAGGTAGGAGGTCTATGCCTAAATCTATTTCTCTTTTGATAGGAACACCCAGTAACTTATTCAGAAAGACATCAAAAAGGCCATTGACAATAGGAACTGACTCAAGAAAAGGAACTTTGCAAGTTACATTATTGACCCTTACTAGATGATATAGGCATCCCTTTGAGATTATTCTCCATACTTCTAGGAAGGAAATAAAATGACCTCTACATGAAGAACTTCCACCCTCCAACTCAAGAATAAACTTATTTGGGAATTGGAACTTCACTCTATGAGTCCTATAATCAATGGAGGCATAGGAAACATGTAATCAATCCATTTCAAGTATAACATCAAAATTGACCATGGAGAGTTCTACTAAGTCACAAGGGATAACTTTATGCAAGATGGAAATTGGGAAATTTCTACAACCTCTTTGTGCAACAATGGACTCTACAGGTGTGCATACTTTATAAGGCTCATGAAGGATGTCAGGACATGCATGGAATCTATTTTCAAGAAAAGTAGTTACAAATGACAAATTAGCCCCTGAGTTTAATAGTGCATATGTATCAAAATTGTAAGCTTTCAACATATCAGTGACAACATCTAGGGCCTCTTTAACTTCTTGTCGTCTATGAAGAGCATAGAAACGTGTTGTTCTTTGGGGCGCCTTAAACTTGTCCATCTTGTCCTTGGGGGCTTGCACCTCCCTACAATTCTTTGGGTGGTGTATGGGCTTCCCACACTTGAAGCATACATTCAAACCGACCAATCACTCTCCTTTGTAGAGCCTTTCACACTTGGGGAAATTTAAGGTTTGAGGCTTTGGAGCTATCCCTTTATCTTTAGTGGATCGAGGAGAAAGAGTGTTGGTTGACCCTTGTCCACCTTGCCTTTGGCCACTTTGGAACTTGTGGACTCTACTCTTTTGGTGAGAATATCCCCCACCATCAACCCGAGTCCTTTTGGACACCCTAGACTTTTCTCTTAACTTCTCCTCCTCTATTTGCATGGCATAGGTCATCAACTAGGAGATGTCTATCTCTTTCACAAGCATAGAAATCTTGCACTCCTTTGACACTAAGTCTGATACACCAGAGATGAATTTGCTCATGGGGGATCTTAGATCCGCTACCATGAAAGGGGCATATTTGGAGAGTTTAGTATACTTAAGACCATACTCTCTCACACTCATGTGCCCTTGTTTGATATTAATGAACTCTTTTACCTTGGACTCCCTTAACTCTACCAGGCAAAACTAGTCTAAGAACACACCCTTGAACTCTTCCCACTCAATTATACCTACTACTTAGACCCTCTCCTCCACCTATTGCTCATACCATATCTTGGATACCCCATTTAGTTGGTAGGACACCAACTCAACCTTTTCCTCCGAGGGAACTCCCATGATGACAACAATCTGGTAAGCCTCATCAGTGAAGTTAATAGGATCCTCTTCCGTCTTAGGATCGTGGAACTCTAAAGGACTCATCCTCATAAAGTCTCTAACCCGTGTAGCTGGAGTAGGCACTTGGGGAGGTATAGCAATCTCCCTATTGGCTTGATTAGCCAAAGTATGGTTTAGAATAGTGAACGCGACTCTAAACTCCGTATGGGACACTCCATCATCTTATTATAGTGGAGGGGCTTGTTGTTCAAGTGTGTTCCTTGGTTGTAGAGCTCTTCTTGGCGGCATGACCTAGAAATATCAAAGAGATCATAGTTATTTATAGGACAACCTTAGATAACTCTAAAGGCACAACATGAATAAGAAAGAAAGGAAGACTTCCCTAAACGCCTCATAGCCTCTCATTCATGATGGTGGAACATTTCACAACCTTGAATGAGACTCTACTCGATGTGGTATGTTTGGACATTTGAAGAATATTTTAAAACATCATGCTTTGATACCATGTTTGTAATGACCCGACCTAGGGCGTAATCATCAGTCGACGAATGATACACCCGAAGGTAACTCACCTAAGCAATCTTAACATATCAAGCATTCATAGGCATAAAGCTCATAAACTTTGTGGAAGTAAATGGGGTAGGGTCTATGGAACATCATTTGAAATAAAAAGCAACATTTTAAAAATATATAACTCATCCAAAAACATATTGACTAGACCGTGGATAGATGGAACATTAACAACATAGAAAGTAAAACCCTCCAAAGGCCAACATATACAATAATCCCAAAATACATAGGTAGAATGGAAGATGGTAGAGTCCCGAACTAAGGCTCACCACAATAAAACTAGTCTTGGAAGTCGGAGAACCATCCATGAGATAGAGGAGGAGCATCTGTCTCTACATGGTTAAATCATCTAGGAAAAATATACGTTAGTACTTTTGGAATGTACTAAGTATGTGAGATGCAATGAAAACCTGAAATTGTAATGCCATCATCAATAAGTAAAGACTTACATGCATGGGACGATAAATGTTACATTAACATAAGCTTAAGCATGCACAAGGAATATCATTCAACATGAGTAAAAGTAATGCATAAATGGAACACATGTGATGGAACCATGTCAAAGAATCATAAACCTTGGAGGAATGGACCATAACCGACATATAATACAATGTGATCTACTACAAGGAATCCAAAATAACCCCCTACGTTGGCATGGGGAGACCATTTTCTAGGTGGAACTCCTTCACTTTGCATGCATCATCATATAACATAAATGGCCTACGTGGATCACTAGCCTATCCTACAAGGGCTCTTATAGTGGCACATACTTAATGGGATAAAAGAGTTGCTTCTAGGGTTCCCTTACCGAACCCCACCTCAATGCCTCATTCGGTACTAAGTCATCCCACAGAATCTTTAAAATATATACTTAGTCAATTTATGACACGTAGAATCATAAGTAGCAATCTCAAGAGTAGCTCGAAACTTAAGGAACCACCAAGTGAGAATTGTCCTTTCATCTTGGGGACCTTCATAATCATCCTTTAGGACATTGCCAACATGCTTATATCTTTGACAAACCATAATTTTAATACATTTCTTTTATACCCCAACATTTATCATACATCATGCAAGACTTGACTTTAAACTTAGTGGGCTTAGTCATAAGTTGAAATATTCATAAATCATGTGGTTCATGTATGATCATGGAAAGATATTCTTATTCAAAACATGTAAAAATAGCCCACACTTTATCATTCAAACCCATATCATTGGGGCCATCACTATCAATTTGAAATACGTGAAAATACTTAGTAGATCATCATATGGTAACATTGAAAACATGTAGTAACATAAAACATCATGAAATCATCATTAACATACATGGTAGTGTTTAAGAATCTTAAAGAAAAAGTAAAAGCTTTTATGTAGGACTTTGTGGGTGAAAGGAGACCCACAAATCAACTTACATACCTTGGGTAAGTCTATGAAGAAGGAAATTGTTGTTATGGAAGAAACCTCTTGAAACCCTAGCCTCCTTAGCTTGTTATTGAAGAGGAAGAATGCCTTAGGAATTTTGAAAGTTGAAGAATGAGGCAAGGGAATGGGAATCTAGGGCTTTATGGTCTGATTAAGGGCCTAAAGTTCCACCAAATGGCATAGTTAAGTTTAGGATTGGCGAAAAGGATAAAATTATACTTCACTAAAACTACCAGATCCAATCCATTATACCCTGATTACGAGTTATGGATGGAACCACGAGCCATGGTTCTCTTTGTCTTGTTCTCCTTTTCTAATATTTAGAAACTGGTTAACAAACCCTAACTATGAAGCCCCTATCCATGGGTCTTCCTTCAGTCCATGGGTCGTGGATGGCCTCGTGGAATCCTTCCATACTTAGCAAAATCCTTACTTTTTTAGACCTTATCTACGAAGGTTATCTACGAGTCTTACATGGGACTACAAACTATTCGATTAATCATGGTTTAGCTTCTAGAAACTCTAAATTTCCTTCATATTTGGGACTCACACCCACAATCTCTCAACCTCAAATAGTCTCTCATAGATATGATACATCAAAAAAGATCGAGCCTCTAAGAATGAAAGCATACCACCATCATTAGAAAGCTATAATTTCACCATTCCATTGGCCAATATATGAATATCCCTAGCCAAGGGTCGCTTCCCTACTCGTATGGATGCAAGGTTGCCCATACTAGAATTCTTCCTACTCAAAGTATCAACCACTATATTGGCATTCCTCGGATGGGATAGAATGGTCAAGTCATAATCCTTTAGAAGCTTAATCCACCTCTTTTGCCTAAAATTTAAGTCCTTTTGGCTAAAGATGTACTGTAAGCTATGGTGATCGGTAAATATATCACAATGAACTCTATACAAATAGTACCACCATAGCTTTAAGACAAAGAAAATAACTATTAACTCTAGATCTTGGGTAGGATAGTTCTTCTCATGAGTCTTCAATTGCCTTAAGACATAGGCAATCTCCTTCTCCTATGGTATTAACACACCTCCTGACCCACCACCCAATGCATCATAATACACAGTGAAATCAACATTCTCCTTAGGAAAAGTCAAAAAAGGTGCGGTAGTAAACAAATCCTTGAGTTTTTGGAAGCTCTCCTCACACTTCTCTGACCAAAAAAAGGTTATATTCTTCTGAGTGAGTCTAGTCAATGGAACTGCTATAGTAGAGAAGTCCAGCACAAAGCACCGATAATAACCATCTAAACCCACAGAGCTATGAATCTTAGTGGTTGATGTAGTTCTAGTCCACCCTTTCATAGCCTCAATCTTTTCCGAATCAAGCTTGATGCCCTCCTTCGACACCATATGCTCCAAAAATGCTACCGATTTGAGCCAAAACTCACACTTGGAGAATTTAGCATACAACCTCACCTCCCCGAGCTTTTGAAGCACAATCTTCAAATGTCTAACATGATCGGCTTCGGTCGTAAAATAAACCAAGATATCATCAATGAATACAATCATAAAGAAATCCAAATATGACTAAAATAATCCATTCATAAACTCTATAAATACGACAGGTGCATTAGTATACCAAAAAGACATGACAAGAAACTCATAACGACCATAACTGGTTATTAATTCTGAAGATGAGGCAAAGAGGAATAAACAACCTATGGATAATGTTGAGGATGAAGATGATGAGGTTAGTGAGCAGCTCATTAAGGACTTTATCCCTTCTAGTAATAAAGTTGTGGATGAGGTCCAATAGTTGACTCAAGAACATGGTCTATCTCTAAGAGGTTTCCATCACTCTACTTTCAAATCACAGAAAGTCAGTCCTACTTATTTTGCTCTTGTGAGAAGACCAACTACAAGGCTCCAAAGTTCTAAATTTCATAAATGATCATTACAATTGTGTGGAATATAAGGGGTATTAATACCCAGTGAGTTATGGAAAGACTTAAAAGTTTGAAATCTATTAATCATATTGATCTTATTTCCATTCTGGAGTCTTTTTTTTAATAATTCTTACCTTAAAATCTTTAGAGTTCAGCTAAACATTGACAAGGTTGTTCACAACCCCAATGGGAAGATCTGGATCTTCTAGAATAAGAAAGTGGATTACAGAGTCTTACAGAATGAGGAACAACTTATCACTTGCAAAATCAACCATGTTATGTGGCCCAAAACTTTTCTGACCACCTTTGTCTATGCACAGTGTAAACATATACTTAGGAGACCCCTATGGGATAGTATGTTGACCTTCTCCAACACAGATATGCCTTGGTGTGCTATAGGGGATTTTAATATGATAACATGTCATGAAGAGAAATTGGGTTGCATTCTTTACAACATGAATAAGAGTTATGACTTCATTACTATTATTGCGGCTTGTGGATTACAAGATCTTGGATTTACTGGGCAGAGATATACCTGGTCTTATCAGAGGGTTCTTGGAGCAAGGATTTGGAAGAGACTAGACAGGGCTATGGTAAATAATCTTTGGTTGAACTCTATGCCTCAATCCTCTTTTACTCATTTGCCCAACACTGGGTCTGATCACTGTCCTCTTCTACTGGAGATGATTGATATTAAGATTGATCCTATCAAGTATTTCAAATTCTTAAATTGTTGGACTGAGCATCAAACTTTTTGGAGACAGTAGCCAACTGTTGGAAAAGGGAGGTGAAGGGTGGTCCTATGTGGAAATTTCATCAGAAAATTAATGTAATGACCCATTAGGTCATTTTAAAAATAAATTCTCTCTCCTTATAAAAGATCCTTTTCGTAAATTTAATTTGAAAATTTTAGACTG
>JBCEWC010017156.1:0-12676 GCA_038996855.1 Solanum aculeatissimum
CAATGCATATGCCATGAATGAGGAACAAGAACATGGGTAATGGAATTCAAACTTTAATTCACAATTTAAAAGGTAATGCAACATAAATCATGAGAAATTCCATATTTAAAGCACAATGCAAATTACCCATGCATAATTAAATCGTAAAGGGACATGCATATTGATCCATCAAGAGTTTCAATGAAACTTCATAAAATTCAACTTCAATCATGATTAAATCACCTAAAATCTACAACACATAACTCCAATCAACTAAATACTTCAAAATTTAAAGAATCCCATAACTTAAAGAAACTTAAAACCAAAAATTAAAGAGTAGGATTCTTGGGTCTTCATGGATGAAAGGAAATCCATGAATCAAAACCCACATACCTTAAATAGACCAAAGGAATTGAAGAACTAAACAACCAAGGATTGTCTTCCCCAAATTTCTTCAACCTTTCAACAATGGAGGTTAAGAGAGTTTAGGAATTTTCAAAGAGCAATGAGAAGTGTTTTTTTTAAAAACCCCATGGGGGTCAGGGGCTGAGCAAATCCCCCAGGCTTTAACATAAATAAAATCTGAAATATGGATACAAGAAGGGGAACAAAAACCTTACCTTCTTCCTATGATGGTACTCCATGCCTTAGTAATAAGTCATGACACCCTATTTCTATGGGGCAAACCAAGAAAATCCTAATAGAGAACTCCTCTCATTACAAATTTCTAGGAAAGCAATAAACAAAAGAGACTCTCCCCTTACAAGTTGTGCAGAAAGAAAATTCTAAAACTAATCATATAAACTATCAAAAGATAGGTTACTAAATTAGTCTATTAGATTGCCCTGTCTGGAGTATCTTTCCTTGCATGAGCTAAGGTGGTTTCCTCAACCTCTTCATTTGTCTCCTTCTAAAGTTGATCACTTGCATCTTGTCCATCTTCAAGTATGCTGTAGTTTATCTTGGCAGTTGACTGTTGTCTTAGAATGATTGAGGGCTGGTAATTTGGTGACTATATCTGGCTAAGGAATCAGCCACTTGGTTGGCCTCCCTCAAGACATGTTGGCATTCAAACTCTAGGATTTGAGTCCTAGAATACCGAATTCTCTACAGTTCTTTTTGCATCTGCCAGGGTGGAGTAGTTGTATGATTAATCCAAGAGATGAGCATTTCAGCATCAACTTCTATCTGTACTTTAGTAAATCCAGCTGAACACACCATCTTATACCAATGGCTGCTGCCTGTGCTTCTGCCTGTAGGTTGGTGCCACTTCCTAAGGGGTTTGTAAAAGCAAATAAAAGGTTTCCATTGTAGTCCCTTAGAACCCCCCAGTTCCTATGTCTCAAGGATTGCCTAGTGAACTCCCATCTGTATTGAGATTGACCCAGTGTTTTTGTGGTCTCTTTCACTACACTGGAGTGACTTTTATCTCCTTTTGGTACCTCTCCACCATCACAGTCATGTCCTTCCACCCATAAGGCCAATTGATGTAGGGATAAGAGGTCATCATTAGCCTGAAAATATCTCTTCTTACCATATATTTGACCTTGGCTATACTTGGTGTTATACCATCATATTTAGCAATATATCTGCTTTTCCATAGATTCCAGCATATGAACACTGGAGTAGCCTGTAACATCAACTTGTGAGCTTCATTCAAATGCTTAGTATCCCACCATTCGCAAATATTTTATTTCAGATCATTTCCATATATGTTGATGTTGAGATAGGCAGCGAAGTGTTTCCAAACATTCTTGGCAAAGTTGCCATTAAACATGATATGGTCTATGGTATCCCTTCGTGGATTAGAGCAACATTGACAGTTGGATGGATCATATCCAAAAGTGACCAACTTATCATTTGTAAGCCGTTTCATCCTTAAGGCCCTCCACACTAGGAAAGAGCATTTAAATAGAATATGTTTGTGCCAGAGTAGCTTGTTAACTCTAGTCTCCTCATTTGGCTCCCTGACCAGATTCCAGGCTGAAGCATTAGTAAATTCTCCATTGCTGTTTAGGGTCCAAATTGGTTTGTTAGGAATACCACTAAGGGTCTGAATTGGAGTATTGAGGATGGTTTCTATATAATGGTGAGGGATTATTTCCCTAAGTCTTTCCTGGTCCCAATGCCCATCCTGTACCAATTCAACCACTTTAGTATTATCAAACCTGTGACTCCCCTCACTATAATGAGCCAGTTGTCCCACTCCCAGTCAGTTATCCCACAAAAAATAGTTGTTTCCAGAGTGTATCTTCCAATGTGTGTGAGGTTCTATGCTGTGTTTGCTGGCCATCATATGTTTCCAAATAAGAGTCTTTATTGTCACTTTTTTTAGTCAGTGGATTTTCCCTTTGGCAATATTTGGCCTTCAGGAATTCAGTCCAGAGGGAAGCATTACTTTTATAGTTCCACCAGTGTTTGACTTGAAAAGCCTTGCACACATCTTTCAGGTTTCTGAAACCAAGTCCTCCTTCTGCTAAAGGATAACTTAGGCTCTTCCATGAGGCCCAGTGGTATTTCTTTCTTTGTTCAAGTCTCCCCCAAAAGAAGTCAGCTGAGAGACTTTGGATTTGATTCAATGTAGTAGAAGAGGGAACAATGGCAGCTAGCAGATGAATAGGCGGGGATTGAAGGAAATGTTTGATCAGTGTTACTTTCCCCCCATAGCTCAAGATTCTTGCTTGCCATCCAGAAATCCTATTGATAACTTTGGAGACCATGTCAGAGAAGTATATAATCCTTTGCCTACCTATGTATAAAGAGCATCCCAGGTAGGTAATTGGATCCTTCTTTTGGATGAAGTCAGTAATAGCAGAAATTCTCTCACAATCAGTTTTAGCAGTGTTGGCTATAACTATGAAATGACTCTTACTTTTATTGATCAATTGTCCTGAAATCTTCTCATATGAGTTCAAGACCTTCATGATCTTTGTTAGAGATTCATTGTTACTAGCTGTGAACAGGATGACATCATTAGCAAAATTAAGATGGTTGATTTGAGGTCCCTTTTTGTTCATATAGAAGGTCTGAAAATTAGGATATTCATGGAGTCTGTTCAGGCTTCTTGATAACACTTCAACCCCTAAAATGAATAGAGCAAGTGAGAGTGGGTCTCCTTTTTTAAGCCCTCTGGTAGAGTGGAAAAATCCATGTCTTGCTTCATTAATAATAATGGAATACCAGTTGTTACTCATTATCCTCTAACAAAGGTCAATGAATTGTTCACCAAATTCCATTTTCCTTATTACCAAGCAAATGTAGGACAAGAATGCTCTATCAGGGGCCTTTGCCATGTCTAACTTAATCACAACATTTCCCCCTCTCATAGGTTTCTTGATCTGGTGGATGATTTCCTGGGCAAGTATGATGTTTTCTGCTATGTTCCTTCCTTTGATGAAACCTCATTGGTTCCTAGAGATAAGGTTGGGAAGGATAGTAACAAGTCTAGAGGAGAGGGTTTTAGAGAAGATCTTGCAAATACAATTACTTAGACTAATGGGTCTGTAGTCTGAGAAGCTGCTAGGATTGCTGGTTTTGGGAATCAGTACAATTCAAGAATGGGAGAAATATCTTGGTATTTCCTGCCCATTGAAAAAGGCCTGAACAATATTCAGCAGGTCCATCTTGATTATCTCCCAACATGTTTGGTAAAACATGGCATTGAATCTATCTGGGCCAGCAGCTGAATAGGGGTTCATAGATTGGATCACTTGCTGTAACTCTTGTAAATCAGGTGGAGTCTGGAGCTTGAAATTATGATCATGGCTCACCATTGAGGGAATACAGTTCAGCTCTTCCCCTTCAATGTATTTTTCCTCCCCTGTGAAAATCTCTTGAAAGTGATGGACTGCTTTCCTAGCTATAGTATCCTCCTCTTGGATCAGATTTGCATTTTCATCCTGAATGTTCTGCATGAAGAACTTTCTCCTTCTCCCTTTAACCAATGCATGGAAGTACCTTGTATTAGCATCCCCTTCTTTGAACCAGTGTAATTGAGTTTTTTGCCTAATAATTACTTCCTCCATCTTTAAGTATTTGATGTATTCTGCATTGGTCTTATGAAGTATACTCCTTTTCTCCTCAGATTTCTGATTGATCAACTCAAGTTCATCCTCTCTAGTCTTTTCCTCAAAATGTTTAACTTTAGGTGAATGTCTCCAAACTGTTCCCTTGACCACTTACTCAGGATGTTGGTCAGTCTTTTCAGCTTATTGTGTAAGAATCTCATAGGATTACCACTGGTATCCTTATTCCAGCAATTTTTGACAGTATCCATAAAAGATTCTTGGTCAGTCCAGCAATTCAGAAATTTGAAGTACTTGATAGGGTTGTTTGCTCTAATCTTCATATCCAGTAAGAGGGGGCAGTGATCAGATCCTACTGAGGGGAGATTGGTGATAGTGGTTTATGGCATACTTTCCAACCATTTATCATTTACCATTCCCCTATCAAGTCTCTTCAAAATAGTAGCCCCTATACCTCTCATATTACACCAAGTAAATTGTTGCCCTGAGAAGCATAAGTCTTGAAGACCACAATCCTCAATAATGCCAATGAATTCAAAGCTTTTATTGATATTGTAAGTTATGCCCCCACACTTTTCTTGAGTGTTGGTGATCACATTAAAGTCACCTATGATACACCATGGAGTGTTATTGTGATCATTGGCCAATTGAAGCATTTTATCCCATAGGGGCCTCCTTAGTTGATCCCTGCATTTGGCATACACAAAAGTAACTATGTACTTGGAATCCACTTGAGGTTGATGAATGACACAAGTCAATTGTTGCTCATCAGAGTCAATAATCTGATAGTCAGTCTCTTTATTCCAAAAAATCCAAAATTTTCCATTATGATTGCCAATGGCTTTGTCCATAACCAGTTGCATCCTAAACTTGTCAATCCTAATAGTATTTGAGAAAGGTTCCAGTATAGTGATTATTCCCAACTGATGTATTTTATTAAGAACTTTGAGTCTTTCCACAACACCTTGGGTATTGATACCCTTAGCATTCCAGATTATAAACCTATTTATTGGGATGATTTTGCAGAAAACATCCTAGTGTTGGGTCTACCTCCTGTGGCAGGTTCAGTTATCTTGGTATTCTTTTTCCTAGTGTTTTCCTGAATGAAATTCCTAGGAGATAAACCCTGCTCTTCTGTGACTCATTGGAGTTCATCATTGTCCTCCTTTTGCTTGGAGGGACTAAAAAGCCTGTATTAGATACTCACAAGTTTCTTCTTCTTCCCCTTCATTGACTGGGAGGTTTTCCTTGTCAAATTCATCTTCTGAGTGTATCACCTGGTATTCATCCACCTCTTCACTAGGTAGAGGTGGATCAGAGTTTAGAGTACATTCTGTGGGGTTCATTCCATTAAGGGGTGTAAGGATTTGTTGTGTTTCCTTATCTTGTAGAGAGGTTTCTTTGTTTCCTTTGTCTGTCTTCTGGTGTATCACCCATTTTAACATTCTTAGGAGCTTCACCACTCCTTTGTTGACTTGCCATTTTTTTGTTGAGATAATCTCTCTTTTTTTTGCTCATATTGTTCTTTTTTGTCTTGTTTTCTGTAGAGCTAGTGCTAGCAAGTGAGCCCAGATTTTGGCCATAGACCACATATTGGGTGTCCCATGGGGGCTCAAGTTCTTCTGCTGGATAATTGGGGTTGCAGGGGCTCTATAGTCTGTTCCAGGGTCAGTTGTCACCTCATGCAGAACATGAGTCAAAGTCCCCCCCTTAGGTACCCCATCCTGCAAGTTAGAAGGGTCCTCCATAAACTCCTCTTGTCCTCCAACAACTCCAATGGGAGACAGTGTAATATTATCTTTAGTATATACGGGGATGAGGGAATGGTCTAGTAGATCTATCCCATTCCTCTCATGGAAAGATAAGTCAATACCTTGTCTCTTTTTAAGGGGTAACTGCTTGTCTGATTGGTCCTTGTTGTTGACTCCCTTTGAGGTGGTCCCTTCATTCCTTTGCTCTTGGCTTATTAGCTCCTGCCCTGATTTGTTGTTGTAGTTGTGGTTCTGGGCTGTTTCTCCCTCTGCAGTATGGTTAGTGGACTGTTCTTGATATTCAAGTTCAGCATAACATTGAGCTATTTCAGTTGTAGAGTACTTACCTGGTCTTCTTCTGTCATTCTGTATTTCCTTTTTGCCATTCTGATCTTGAGGGAGAGTTTGTGTATTCTCCTGTTGTCCTTGTTTCAAGTTTTGATTTTGGGCTTTTTATCCTTGAGTTTGCCATTGATCCAGTTGTTGCCTATTCTCCTGCTTCTGACCTACTTTAACTATGTCTTCTACTCCTTTGTCCTTGACTATTCTCTTGTTCTCTTTTATTTGTTGTGCTGCCTTAGTCCCATCCTGTTGGGTATTCTTTGTTGCAGCTTCCAATTCTTTCCTAGCTTTGTACTCCTCATCCCTTTCTTTTATGGTGCAAACATGCTCCACATGGCCCTGATGCTTGCAGTACAAACAATAAGCTGGTATGCTTTCATATTGGATGATTTGCCACCTCCCAATTGTTAGATCCTTCTCATCAAAGCCCATCTACACATGGGAGGGTCTTTCCTTGGTAATGTCTATCTGCACCTTTACTTTGTCCATCCTTCTCCTAGCTTTTGTATAGATGCTGTGTCCAAATACAAAACTCTACCAATGGCAGCTCGGAGGGTGGTTGTAAATGCTTTATTATAGCAATGCAATGGAAGCTCAAGTTGAGTGACCCATATAGGAATAATGGGAATCTCTTCTTCAGGCTTGAAGGTAGGGGTCCATGTGTGAATCCTCATTTGTTGACCCTCAATGTGCATCTTATTCTTGGTCCACACAGTGACATAATCAGCCTCATTATCTAAATCTATATACACATGCCTAGCATTGAAGTGAGCAATCTTCACTCCCCCAATCAATTGTGTCTGGAGTATAAAACTCTTTCGGATCAATTCCACTTTAGGCACAGTACTACTAAATTTTCCAATCAAAGTGTATCTACAAGACTCAGCCATCCTTAGCATTTAATCATCCTAATTATAGCTAACAACTGGTAGACCTTGTTTAGATGTAAATTTAGGCTGTTCAATCTCTATACACCTATCTTGTTTGACCATATTCAGTCTCAACTTAGTGGCTAAAGTTTGAATAACAGTATAGGGTGCTGGTTCCTAATTCTTTCCTTTGCTAGTTTCCTCCTGTGGGACTATTCTTATGTTTTGAGTGGCCGGGGCTTGATTCTGATTGGGATTAGTCCTTTCCTGGAGATTCCTTTGGCCCTTGGACTCAAACTTATCAAAGTTTCTGGAGATCTTAGGGTATGGATTAGGTCCTTTACTTCCCTTAGCTTCAACATTATTCAGGTGTTTCCCATTATCACCTTCCTTGCCACTAACCTGCACTTGATTAACAACCCCCCTCTTTCCCCAGAATCTGTCCATGTTTACTACTTACAGAGTTATTCCCTAATTCTAGGTTGATGATCTGAGTCCCGTCAATATCAATCCTAGTATTTAGAGGCGGAGAGTTAGGTATCTTACCTTGCCTGTGCTGTGTTTGCGATTTTTCTCCCCTATTTTCCTTATGTTAAGATTGTTATCCATTGTAGTTTCTTGAGTGTGTTCTTGATCTTGTTGTTGTTGAATATTCTAAGTGTTTGAAATGAATTTGAATAGGAATAAAGGTGTATAGGCTAAATCATATATTTATGATGGCTTAGTAAGACTAAAACGACCTTAGAAAATCACCAAAATTACAATTAAACCATTAATGAAATGAACCTTAGAAGGATTCCAGGGGTCTTTTTGAAGACTCACTTCACGGACCATGTGAAGTTACACGAGTTGTGAACCTGTCATTGGTGAAACACTTAGAAAATTTTTCTCTAACGAACGTCTAAGACAGGTAATTCCATACTTGGAACATTTTCACTCCAATAGCCATATGGGATGCTACACGGAACGTGAGGCCTCATACGGACGTGAAATTGTCTGTAAAACCTCACTTGGATAATTTCCAGCCAATCTTTGGCACCATGAAGCCACACAACTCATCAAGGCTCAAACAGCCTATGAAGGCATATGTCTCATTGATGTGAAATCCAGAATGCTAACCTTATACTTAGAACCAATCCTTAAGTAGAGACCATCGCAAAACAATTCACCACGCCTCGTGGGTGGTCAGATGGGACCTCCACATAGACCTTCTAGTACTTCATGGCCCGTATAGGGTCCCTTGGAAAAATGCCTTAGCGAATTGTTAGATTTAATCCCTGTGCAGATAGCTTTAGTAAAAAGGTCATACCATCTTTTTATGAACTACGAATCAAGTAAAACCTAGTGCTTTGGAAAGCTAACTCAAAGATCTTCAATTTAATAGGTCATGGACCACCCAGTTCTTCTTGTTCTAAGAGAAAGGACAAGTTAAATTCGACCCTCCCAATGATTTAAATAAAAAACTCAACCAATGGAATTCCTTTGACCATGGCTTGATAAATGGGACTCATGACAACTATAAATCATACAAACTAAGTTTGAAATCAGTGAACTATGCATTGATAAAGTTACATCATCTCCCCCTTGGGAACATTCCTCTTCGAATGATCTAAAACAAGGCTTGAAAAGCTTAACTTAAACATGAAACGTCTTAATATAAAGACATAATGCATTATTCATCATTTGAACATCATAAAGTCATTAAAACTTATGTCAAAACATCATTTAAGTAATTTTCGTGCACATGCATGCATGTCATGTCATGAAACTCAAAAGGTAAGTAATTAGGACCATTTGGAATGGAAAGAACCTAGTACCTTAAGCTTGAGTAGATTGGATGAGATAGGAATATCACCTCATTATGTCCAACTCTGCTTCCTATGTAGCACCCTCCACACGTTGATTTCTCCAAAGCACTTTAATTTAAGCCATGTCCTTGTTGCGAAGCCATTTTACTTGCTTATCAAATATTTCAACCAGACTTCTGTATAAGTCAAGTTCTCCTCAACCACAACACATTCCAAAGGCACAATCAACTTGGGATCACTAACCAACTTCCTTAACATAGACACGTGGAACACCGTGTGAATCGAACTAATATCCAAAGGCAAGTCCAATCTATAAGCCTCATTACCAATCCACTCAACAATCTCTTATGGCCCGACATACCGAGGGGACAACTTCCCATTTTACCAAAACACATAATACCCTTTATAGATGAAACCTTTACATAAACCCAATCACCTACATGAAATTCAAGGTCCCTTCTTCTAACATCCGAGTAAGACTTTAGGCGACTCTGAGCCATTCTCAACCTTTCTCTAATCAACTTTCACTTTTTCCATAGCCTCAACCACCAAATCCGGGTCTATAAATGCCATCTCACCCAACTCAAACCATCCTAATGGGGATCTATACCTCCTACCAAACAAAGCTTCAAATGGAGCCATACCGATGCTAGCATGGAAACTATTGTTGTAGGTAAAATCGATAAGCGGTAGATGATCATCCCAATTTCCCTTAAATTCCAATACGTAAGCCTCAACATATCTTTCAATGTTTGAATTTTCATCTCGGCCCACCCATCGATTTGAGGTTGAAAATTTGTGCTCAATTTAACCTTAGTGCCAAGTCCTCTTTGAAATGATCTCCAAAAGTGAGAAGTAAATTGGGTAACACAATCCAATATAATAGATATAGGCACTCCATGTAGCTTAACCAATTAGATATTCAACTTCACATAATCTTTGGCATCGAAGGTACTCTTAACCGGTAAAAAGTGAGGCAATTTGGTCATCCGGACAACTATAACCCAAATAGAATCAAATTGCTTCCAGGTATGGGGCAACCCATCCACAAAATCCATATTCACATATTTCCATTTCCAAGTAGAAATCTCAATATCTTGAGCTAAACCACCAAGCCTTTGTTGTTCTACCTTTACTTGTTGTCAATTTGGGCACTCAGATACAAACGTTTCTATGTCCTTCTTCATGCCATGAAACTAATACACTTCTCTCAAATCCTGATTCATCTTAGTGGATCCCTTATGAATATAATATTGGGAGTTATGGGCCTCACTCATGATTAACTCCCTAAAGTCATTAACATCTGGAACACACAACCAATCTTGATACCCGAGTATACTAACTCCCCCTTGGGAGAAAATCTCTATCTTCTTTTCGGCAACCAACTTCTTCAACTCAACAAAAGAGGGATCTAAATCTTTCTTTGCCTTGACATCAACAATCACAAAAGACTCAAACCTATTTAGAACAACAATACCACCATCAACGGAGTCATCTAATCAAATGCCAAGCCTAGCGAAACGGTGCACATCCTTTACCAACTAATTGAAAGCTTAAAATCAAATTTCAAGAGTTAGGGTTCATAGGGTCTTCAAGGATGAAAGAGGATCCTTGAATCAAGTCCCACATACCTTAATTTCACCAACAATTTGCAAGGTCAAACCTAGTCAAGGTCTTCTTCCCCGAATTCTTCAAGCTTTCTTCAATGAAGGCTAAGAAGGTTTTAGAATTTCAAAAGTGAATGTAGGAGAGTTTGAATGGATGAATGAGGGTTTGGGGAATGATTTAGGGTTTTAGGGGACCTTAGGATACCAAAAGGGGGCTTAAGGGAATGTTAAATTATGAAATTACCATTAATAAAACAACACTTTTAACAGACACAGTGTCTTACGAATGCTACAGTGCCGTGAGAGTGTCACACGGTCCGTGTACATACACCATCAAACCATACTTAGCCAATTTTGCAACGCGAACTCTTGGAGGACTTTCTAGAGCACTTTAACGGACTTTTTGAAGATTGAATGGCCGTGTAATGGTCCCTTGAACCTTGTTTTAGACTCCTAAAACCAACCATAGCCTGACAAAGCCACTACCTCACTGGATGGAACCCCTCACGGCTTGCGAAAGGCCTCACGGACCGTGAGCTTGTCCGTGGCCCATAACATGTCTTATGGGGTGGTTCCTGGCCACCCCTAGCTCACTGGAACACCCCACGACACCCCTCACAGACCGTGATAAGTTTCACGGACCGTGGGCCTATCCTTAGGCACTTTTCTGAGCCTATCTCCAATGTCTTCCGAATTTCAAGCAGTCCTACTGTTTTGACCATAACTTCCTCATTCGAACTCCGAATCAAGTGAAACCAGTTTCTTTGCGAAGCTAACCCAAAGAGCATCAGGTTTATATATAGTAGCCTACATGGTTCAAGCTACATAGAAAGTGAGGACTGTTTGAAGTATACTTCCCAAATACTCTCTCTAGGTCACCAACAAACCCATTTTGCGTTCGGCCACTTAAACTCAACCCGTGGCTACTAAAACTCAACCATGAAAATTATTAAATCATATAAGGCAAACCATAAGGAGTTTTTGAAAAATTTTGGGTTGTTACATTATCTCCCCCTTGGGAACATTCGTCCTCGAATGTGCTAGGACTAGGGCTTGAGGACAACAATCACAAACAAGAGACATGCTAACCAATACATCAAGAGACCATGCATAATTTCATAAATCATTCAAAACTTATGTCAAAACATCATTTAAATTATTTTGGTGCTGATGAATGCATGCAATGTCATGAAACTCAAGAAACAAGGAATTAAGACAAGTTAGGGGATAGAACCTAGTACCATAGGCTGGAGTAGATTGGAAGAGGTGAGGATATCTTTCCTTCATGTCCAACTCAGATTCCCATGTTGCACTCTCCACATCTTGATTCCTCCAAAGTACCTTAACCGAAGCCACCTCCTTATTGCGTAGCCGCTTCACTTGCCAATCCAACACCTTAACCGGTACTTTCTCATAAGTTAAGTTCTCCTCAATGGTCACATCCTTCAAAGATGTAATGTCCTTTAAGTCACCAACCAATTCCTCAACATAGACACATGGAAAACCAGATGAATACAACTCATATCCAAAGGTAGGTCTAACTGATATGCCACACTACCAATCTGTTCCACAATCTCATAAGGTCCAACGTACCTTGGGCTCAACTTGCTCCTTTTTCTAAAACACATTATGCCCTTCATAGGAGAAACGTTCACATACACCCAATCACCAACATGGAATTCAAGGTCTCTCTTTCTCACATCCACATAAGACTTTTGACGACTTTGGGCCATCTTCAACCTTTCCCAAAATAACTTCACCTTTTCAATAGCCTCAACAACCATGTCTGGACCTATTAAGGTCACTTCACCAATTACAAACCAACCAACCGGAGACCTACATCTCCTACCATACAAAGCCTCGAAAGGAGCCATACCAATACTAGCATGGAAACTATTATTAAAGGCAAATTCAATGAGAGGTAAGAGATCATCCCAATTCCCTTTAATCTCCACCACACAAGCCCTCAACATATCCTCCAATGTTTGAATTGTCCTCTCGGCTTGCCCATCGATTTGAGGATGAAATGCGGTGCTCAACTTGACATTAGTACCAAGTCCTCTTTGGAAGGACCTCCAAAAGTAAGAAGTAAATTGGGTACCAAGATCTGAAATGATAGACCTTGGCACACCATGCAACCTTACCAATTCTCGAATATACACCTTAGCATACTCTTCGGAACTATAGGTAGTCTAGACCAGTAGGAAGTGAGCCAACGTTGTCATTCTATCAACCACAACCCATATAGAATCAAATTGCCTTCTAGTGCGGGGCAACCCAACAACAAAATCCATA
>JBCEWC010017157.1:0-12674 GCA_038996855.1 Solanum aculeatissimum
CAAGAATATGAAGTCGGATTTTCAAAAAACAAAATGAATTTTTAGATATAGCTAAAACAAGTTTTCGGTAACTTCCGTAGCACATTTTTAGGAACTTTTTGGGTCGTTTCACAAAAAAAGATCATTTTCAGCTTTAACCTTGATCATTGATATTCCCCTCTCCTTTCAAAGTTTTTGTAACCATATAATTTTGACAGAAGTTGGTGAAATCACAAATAGGTTGTTCTTATGTATCACAAATCAAAAAAAAATAAAGATTCTTTTTAGATACTTATTACTTGTACAGTAGATTAGTATTACAATACAGTTGATATGTAAATTATAATCTGTTTCATTGTCCTTCTTTAAATGCATTTCTTTCATATTGCAGCACATAGATGTCATCTTCTATTACATCCGGAAGAAATCGAAGAACCAATTTAGCTATCATTATAGATACACTACATCAAACTGTTTATTCAAGGACCAAATAGTTGTTTCTCACTCGAGGTATTACGACTTTTCCGTAGATGACAACACAAACACTCAAGAAGCTCTTGGACGTGTATTTGTTGTATCTAAGATAGAAAGGTCGCTCATAAAATAATTAATAGATATTGCAGACCTACTCAATCACCATGGTATTTAGTAGACGAAATATATATTCGGGTAAACTGTGAAGGTGATTTTCATTGGGTGTTGGTTGTAGTTGCATTGAAAGAGAGATTGATACGTGTGTATGATTCTACTGTTGTTTCAAGGCACAAACATCCATCGGAAGAGATTCAAAAATTAGTTGTCATGTTGCCCACGTACTTATACGAAAGTGGTTTTTTTGAAAAAATAAATAGGACTGATTGGTCCATTATTGATGCATACAAGGACAAGTCAACCTGGGAGATGGTTGATCAATAAATTTCTTTTAAAGTTAAATTTGTTCAAGGCATAGCTCATCAAGAGAGTGACAGTCTGTAAGTTTATTTATAATTATAGTCTTTTTTTTTAGAATTATATTAATTATTAACATAATCATTTGCAGGGACTATGGTGTATTGGTTGTCGCCTACGCAGAATACCTAAGTGATGGGATTCCAGTCCCAACACATGCAGTGGATGTAGATTATCTTCAGAGGAGATACACCGCCTTGCTATGGAAATATGATAGTGACAAGGCTTGTGAAGGCTACATTAGCGAGAACGATGATCCGCCTAGGCCTAGGGATGTGTTCATCCAAGCCGACATAGATCGAATGATTGATATTTCATAGTTTTTCTAGATTACACATTTCATTTTTGTTTCCAAAAATCCAAGCAAAATATTAAGTTGGCATTCTCCGTTTTTACCTTTTGTTTTTATTATCACGATCAATTTATCCATTTTTTGTCTAGATTATCGAATATTGCTCTTTATATATTGTCATATATTTAGTGCACATTTTTTTATTTATAATTATTAATTAAAATTTAAGATAGAAATTCATTTACAGAATGACTGAATAATATTTTTTTCAATTACTGATGTATCATCAAGTATCACATTAAAATTTTCCACGTCTATAATACATATGATCTTCTTATATAAAACATACAATAGATAGTATTTGGGTATCAAGTAATATATAATTGAAAGTCTCGCAGCAGCAAGTTTATGTTTTTTGTGTTTCTATATACTAGATACCTTCAAAATAAATCACTGATTTGGGTATTTAACACCTCTTTAATGACTTATTACACTCACCAAAATACTTACAAATCACACCGACACAAGTTTTCTTTCTTTGATATAGATTAAATTTCATTCTTTCAAATTAGTTGATAGAACTATATAATTGATACGTAAGTCCGAACTCATACAATAATGAAATCAATGATAAATTTATTCATTGTAATCTCAATAAAAATAATAAAAAAATAAAGTACATATTCAATAATCATTTCCATAATTATTCAACAAGTGATTTTATTCTCACAATTCAAAAAGCATAATATAATGTTATCACAAGCAATCTTCATTTAACAGTTATATGCTAAATACACATCTATGTATCACCTTTCTTTCGGATAGAAATTACAAGTTCTTCTGTTGTGACCTTCGTGCCCACAACGCCCACAATAATTTGTGCTTATGCTTATCTTTTCACCTGCGTTCTTCTTCCTCCCTTTTCTAGGTCTCCCAGGCATCCTTTTGTACTTAGATGGCAAGACAACTTCATATAAAATATCTTTTGGAGCACACCAATCTCTTTTATCCAGCATTGGAACCATTGGTACTTCATACGTATTTGTCAGCGCCGAAGGCTTGTAATAATCAGAGCAATATGGATGCATGTTAGTTATATTTTTGCTCTTCAAAACAGCCACTGCGTGTGATTAAGGTAGTTCATCAAGTTGAAACCTCCCACAACTGCATCTTTTTCTTTTGAGGCAAACAACATATCTTCTATTGGAATCATAGACTGAAAAAATATACTCGGAAGAAGGAACAACTTGTCATTTATTTTATCAAAAGAGAAATATTAGTACATTCATTTATTTATTAAGAATTTTATATTATTCAAATTGAACAAGGTATCATTAGCTTAATTTTTTTTTCTTACTATTTATTCATCAGACTTTTCATTTTTTCAATTAACTATAATATTGTTTAATAAAAAAAAGTAATTTGATAGATACTTCAGACAATTAAATAAGACAAGGACTGATACATACCTTCATTCTCGAATATTTAATGGTATTCTCAATCAGAATATCCTTAAATTTCCTACCTAATGTATCTCTAGTATATGATGCCTTTTTCCTATTTTTGCAATTCCAAGACTCAAATAGAATTCTAGCTTCCTCGAATAAATCTATAATTGGTAGTTGTCTTGCATTAACACGACACTCATTTATACATTCGGCAATGTTAGATGTCATCATCCTCCCCATGTTAACCATTGCGTGTATGCATGACCACTTCTCATACCCAACATTCTGTAGATAGTCTTTTACTCTGTAATCAATCTTTTCAACCTTTGCCACTATTCTGTCAAAATCCTCTATTCGATAACACTTGGCCGTTGAGTAGTACGTCGCTTAGCTTGTCTTTTCTCTTCCTAAAATTTGTGCAAATATTTTTTCAAACATGCCATATGCATGCGTAATGAGGGACGTTAGGAAAAATAATACTTGCGCTTTGATGATACTTTCATTCCTATCCGACACAACACATATATTTTCTCTTTCACCAAAAGTATTTTTGAACTAATTGAAGAACCATGACCATGACGTGTCATTCTCTGTGTCAACCACACCGTATGCTAATGACAATATACAACCTAAATGTTATGAAGAAGTCACAACAAACACATTTTTAGTTAATCTTTTTTAAAAGGAAAATTAACTACTACGTGATAAAAATATTAAATTGGTTGTTTAATTGTAAATAAATAAAACACCATTGATACGTACACCATCGAGAGTGCTAGTTGATACAAACGTCCCTTTGTAAGCTCCACTTAGATGAGCACCATCAACAACCACAATCGGTCTGCAGAATTGATACCCCCTCATAAGTGGTCTTAACATAATTAATAGATACATGAACTCATTCTCCACTGACTTGTGCATCCGTATATATAAATTTGGATACACAGTTATTAGTATGTGTATGTATCTGGGCATCTGTCTGTAACCTTCTGTCGGCTTCCCCCTCAACATCTCCAACGTACGTTCTTTCGCGCGCCATACTTTCTGATACGTAATATCCACACCATAAGCGGCTTTCACATTCTCGACTATATTACTAGGTGTGTGACTTCTTTTATATTAATCAACTTTGGTGTAGTGACACTACTAACAAATGATAATGTTGCTTTAATTTTGTTTAAAGTCCTTTCCCTCATAGGACATGTATGCACATCATTGAAGTATCTAATCTTAAACACTTCTGTATTTTTTCTACACAACGTTTCATTCTCGAATCACAATCATCTGAGAAGCATTTTAATACATAACTGTAAAAAAAATTCAAAACTCATTTGTGAATTGATACACAAGTCGATACCCGAAGAGCACTCAAGTATCAAGTATCTACAACAAAAATAATATACATTTTTGTTACGGTATCAAACTGGTTGATTCAAGTATCACAATTTTAATTTAACTACATAAATTCAAGTATCAAGTATCTAGAACACAAATAATATAAAATTTTCTTCAAGCATCAAATTGGTTGATTCAAGTTCACAATTTTAATTCAAGTATATAAATTCAAGTATCATGTATCTACAACACAAATAATATAAATTTTCTTCAAGTATCAAAATAATTGATTCCAGTATCAAACAACAACAAAACTACACAATTTTTGTCCAAGAATCAAAAAAGATATATTCAAGAATCAAAATATTAAATTAATTACATAATTTCAAGTATCACATATACAAAAACAAATTTTATTATATCTCATCCAAGTATCCAGTACCTAATCAATATAAATTCTAGTATCAATATATTAAAAAAATGATTTTTTAGTATCAATATATATGTATCTTTAAAATTATTACTTACCTTTTACTGTCAGATCTTTTAACTCTGAAATTGCAACCTTTATCCACCTTATATTTTCCCATTAACGTGTGGCTTTATCCTTGTACAATTGTTTTTCCTTCACATTCAGATCAATGGAATAACTAAAAATATTTGGTACATCTAATGATTGTTCAAAACAGGAATTTGATTTTTCAAACTCAATCACATCAGCATCATTCAGTGATACATCAGCACAAACAATCGACCCGTTCATACCATCAAAGGGTTGCATATCTACAACATCTAAATCAAATATATCTATGCATAATGGATAATTTCCAAACCCAGGTTCTCTTTTCTTAATCTCAATATACAGTCTCACACCCATGTCATTTCGAATAGTAATCGACGAGGAATTACCTTTGACTACGTATCAAATCACTATTCTTTTCCTTCTTTGGTCGATATCAAGTTCAGTCATAATTGCTTCATTCAAATTAACGAAGAAAATATTCTCCTCAATAACAATTTCATCGCTTTTGTATTTTTCGTATGTAACATTTGATTCCCACTTTCCAGAATGACGCAACAAAATTGATACGTTCATAACAAGGAGTTTGTCTTCTTGTGCTCATTTTCCCATTTTTTCAGCGTTTTTTTCAGAATTTGTTTTTTGATGAAAATTTTCTGTTGCGCATACATAGCAACTGAAATCACCAAGTTACGTTACTGCCTAATTAATGGATGATTGATTTAAATTTTTAAGTTGAGGCCCTTTTTAGCGTAACTGATTGATCTCCTTCCTTTTTTTCATTACGTATCAAACCAAATTTAAGGTATCAATTTGCTTCTTAAATCAGGGAATTTAAGTAATTTTAAAATTTATTGGTATAATAAGGAATTAGCCTTAAATAGTATGGGATTTGTAAAATTTTTACTACTTTGTTCATGTATATTGTTGTATATACACATAATGTATATTTTATGTATACTAGTGTATACATTGAATAGTCTTGTCTTCGAAAAACCTGTATGACATTTCTTAAACCTGTATCCTCCTCTTATCTTCAGCTAGTGACCCGAAGTCAACTCAAAAAGGAAATTTGGGCCCATGGTCCATGAAAAAATGCAGGAAGGAGTCCAGTGGACTCATTTGGAGGAGTTCATACAACAAAAGAAAAAGAAAAAATTAGCACCCATTTGCCAGGGAATTAAAATTATCCTAAGACACACAAATGAACATAATAATTAACCACTCATTGTGCTTAACATTAATCACCAAGAAAGAAAATAAAATTTATAATGCAGCAAAATAAATCATTCATCCACCTTTTTTAAAGAAACAAAAGGGGTAATATTTTCCCGGTCAAATCATAACGCAATAGATTGCGAATTTTTGAAGCAAAGCAATTGCTAAAAAATAACTAAATATTTTAAACTAGTAAATCAAGTAGGGACCCATTATGAGCATAATTTATATTCTAGTAGTATCAAGTAAGATGCTTTTTGAAAATCGGCATAACAAATCATGACAAATAAAAACATTATACTCTACAAACGACATTGTAAAAACACAAGAGCACATGAGTTTGAAACTAATTAAAATCATACTTCAAATAATCGATAACCATTGACAAAAGAAGAAAAGGAAAGAAGCTTATTCTATCCTAAACATAACAAAACAGAGAGGGGATGAAACTCTCAAAGGGTTAAAGTAACAGACAAATTATACTTGAATTAACTTTCAAACACATATAAGGAGTTAAATATAGTATCAACCAACAAGTTATAAAGCAACCATCTGACGTTTTAAATTCGAAAACATAACAAATGGGAGGGAATTCCTTCAAATTAGATATTGAACAAAATAGGCATTAATAGAAAGGGGTCACTAGAAATTCAAATTAAGTCAAAACAAATGACGTTAATACGCTATATTCCAAAAACTCTTAAGAAATGAATAAATAACCTTAAGTAAAAACTAAAGTATATAAGATAAGCCGAAATCAAAACATGCCACGTCATTTTCACTAGCTTTAATGAATACCAAATGCACATCTAGTGATTTCAACATACCATTAAATGACTTACACATAAAGACAACAACAAAGAAATCAAAGGGAGAAAAATGAAATACTTCCAGTAACTATTAGATCCTATGAACAATAGGTGCAATCTTATCTTTCTAGGATATGAAACAGAGATAGATAACGAAGATATCCAAGTGAAAACTTATAAACTCAAGACGGGACAGATACAACAAACAGTAATAAAAAAAAACTCAACCAAAGCATACTAACAGGTTTGTAAGCTCAAGAATCATTTTGAGACATGGAAATGCTAAGAAGAATTACTACTTTTCGAAGGTAATAGCCTTTAAATAGCGAATCTAATTCAAGATGAAATGAAAAAACAAGATGGACTTATACTAGCATGGTATGAGAACAAATAGAACACCATAACTTGAAACCTAGATTTAACTGGACAGATTCACATCAAATAACTTTCGTACTTAATACAAACAATACATTTGATTCTTTTAAAACAGAGTAGACAAGAGAAACATATGAGAGACCAACCAACAATTTTAATCAAAGATTTATCAAAAAACTTATACCAGTTAGAGCAAGAAAAGACAGCAAAGAGTAACTAACAAAACCTTCATTTGAACAAAATCTATAGACATACATTAAATCTAACACACAAACCGTAACCAAATTAGGGGCGTGTGTCACGTTCCAGATAAGGGGCCTAGATGTGACATGGCGAAAGAGAACCTGAAAGTCCTCAATCAAGCCATCATAGCATCATCACACACATCATCGGTTTGAAAACACGAAAGTAAACACATAACACATAAGTTCTAAGGGAAACGGGCTTTGGACTCAAGCTATGGGGATGTTGCCGGGAATGGGATGAACATGATATCACATAGCACATAACAGTTATCTCTAAGGGTCGGGTAAGTAGGACTCAAGCTATGGGCGAATTCTGGATTAGAGAACTTTCCACATAAGCACACAATCAACACACAATCCCAATAACCAGGTCATAAGCATAATCACCACCATTTTCATAACCAAAACTCGTAAATCATAATATCTCAATAGTCACAATATCCAACAAATACAATCCAACGTACAAGAGTTTAGTTTGTCCAACAAGCCTCTACATAAGATAAGCAGGGCCTCAACATAGTTTAAGGCTCACCCTCAACACATAAGTAAAAAAATTACAAAGCACTACTAGGTAGATAGAAGGTGGCTATTGCCCTTGAACAAAAGGGCTCACCATAAGCAAAAGTCTTCAAGATGATCACACGTTGTACGGTGGAATATAGAAGTCGTCTCCGGTCCCTACATGGTTAGAACATGTAGATCAAAGTATGGGTTAGCACATAATATGTACTAAGTATGTGGCCATGCAATGCATATGACAATATAGTATGACCAAGCAACATGACAAGGGGACAAGTGATAAAAACGGAATGCACGTAGCCAAAGAGTAATATAACAATATATTATGCCATGATGCATGAAATTCAATCCTACAATCATAATATAGCGAGGATGTAGCCTCAACCAAAAATAGAAGAGACCCGAGCGAGCTACTACCCGGATCTGGACTACTTTCCAAGTAGATCCCTAATGACCCTTCAACAAGGGGAAACAAACAAGTCATCCCATCTAGGGAGAAATCCCATGTTGCCACATGGTTTGACGAAAAGGAGTATGGACCCTTAGAGATAGTCCACCCCGACTCCAATCCCTCGGTACTAAGTCTCATCCCATGGGAATACATATATATACATGCAACTTCAAATCGGAGGACTTACATTCTTTTCAAATCATGCATCATTAGTCAAACCCAAAACCATTGATCAAAATCATATTCATGCTTAGGCCAAAGGCCACAAGAGTTTTCGAAATCATTCTCATAATCATTTCCATATCAATGCAATAAGAGTAGCCCATCTACATAACTTATCATATCACGCCTTCAAAGCATATTAAAGTGATGCAAGTATCCAAAATGCTCAAAGATCCATAACAAGAGACTATGTGATCACAGGCCTTAACATATCATATCATAATCAAGAGTTTCATCATAACAAACCTTCAATGCAATATGCCATGAATGAGGAACAAGTGCATGGGTAATGAAATCCAAACTTTAATTCACAATTCAAAAGGTATTTCAACATAAATCATGAAAAATTCCATATTTAAAGCATAATGCAACTTACCCATGCATAATTAAATCATAAAAGGACATTCACATTGATCCTTCAAGAGTTTCCATGAACATTCAAAAAGTTCAAACTTAAATCACCTAATCTCTACAGCATATAATCTCAATCAATTAAATACTTCAAAATTTAAAGAACCCATATCTTAAAGAAACTTAAAATCATAAATTAAAGAGTAGGGTTCTTGGGTCTTCATGGATGAAAGGAAACCCATGAATCAAACCCACATACCTAGAGATTAACCACAAGAATTAAAGGATTTCACAACAAGGATGATCTTCCCCAAATTTCTTCAAGCTTTCATCAATGAAGGTCAAGAGAATTTAGGAAATTTCAAAGTGAAATGGAGAGTGTTAGAATGGATGAAAAGGGTTTAGGGTTAGGTTTAGGGGGTTTAGGGGACCTTAGAAAGCCTAAAAAGGGTATAGGATTTAATTAAATTACGAATTAACCATTAATGAAATGGATTAACCCCTGAAACACAATGTCACACGAAAGGCCCTAGGTGCCCGTCTACAGGTACACGGATCGTGTACCTGTCCGTGTTCCTTGCCTTGGCCTCGTCTTCGGCTCGAACTCTCAGGGGACTTTCTGGATCACTTCATGAAGGGGTCTCACGGACCATGTGACTTCACACGGACTGTGTACTAGTTTGTGGGGCCACACTTGGCCCAGAGTCCTGCCCCACAACCTTGCCAAGGTTTTGCTCCACTTCACGGGACCCCCTCACTGCCCGTGTGGAGTCTCACGGACCGTGGGGTGGTCGTGGGGTTTGCCTTGGTCCATGGCCAGGGTCCTAGCCACTAGGAGTCCACTAGAACCTCCCACAAACCCCCACACAGACCGTAGACCTGCACACGATCTGTGGTCCTTTCCTTGGACCATTTCCAGAACTCGTTTCTAGCGTCCTTCTAATTACGGGCAGTCTCACTATTTTGGCCATAACCTTCTCATATAAACTCTGAATTGAGTAAAATTAGTTGCGTTGAAAATATAACTCAAAGAGATTTAATTTGATATATAGTAGCCCATACAATTCATCCCATACCAAAAGTTATGATTCCTCAAAGTACACTGCCCAAATGGCCTCTCTATGACACCAAAAGGTCCGTTTGGAATCCGGCCACTTAAAATCAACCTATGGCTACCAAAATTCAACCATGAATATTTCAACACTATCCAAGACCAACCATTAAGAAGTTCAAAAATTTTTGGGTCGTTACATTATCTCCCCCTTGGGAACATTCGTCCTTAAATGAGCTAAGACTACGGCTTGAGGACATCAATCAAAGCAAAAGGCATTCTAACCATAACTCAAAAGATCATGCATCATATCAAAAGTCTTTCAAAACTCATGTCAAAACATCATTTTAAATCATTTTCGTGCTCATGAATGCATGCAATGTCATGAAACTCAAGAAACAAAGAATTAGGATAAATAAAGGATAGAACCTAGTACATTAAGCTTGAGTAGATTGGAAGAGATAGGGTATCGCTCCATCATGACCAACTCCGCTTCCCACGTTGTACTCTCCACATCTTAATTCCTCCAAAGTACCTTGACCGAAGCTACCTCCTTATTGTGTAGCCGCCTCACTTGTCTATCCAAAATCTCAATCGACACCTCTTCATAGGTCAAGTTCTTTTCAATCATCACACCCTCCAAAGGTGAAATTGCCTTAGGGTCACCAACCAACTTTCTCAACATAGATATATGGAAAATTGGATGAATGAAGCTCATATCTGAAGGCAAATACAATCTATGTGCTACATTGCCAACCCGTTCCACAATCTCATAAGGTCTGATGTACCTTGGGCTCAACTTGCCCTTTTTGCCAAAATGCATTATACCCTTTATGGGGGACACCTTCACATATACCCAATCACCAACATGGAATTCAAGATCCCTCTTTCTAATATCCGAATAAGGATTTTGACGACTTTGCTCCATTTTCAACCTTTCCCGAATAAACTTCACCTTTTCAATAGCTTCAACAACCAAATCCGGGCCTAGTAAGGCCGCCTCACCTAATTCAAACCAACCAACCGGAGACCTACATCTCCTACCATACAAGGACTCAAAAGGAGTCATATCGATGCTAGCATGGAAACTATTGTTGTAAGCAAACTCGATGAGAGGTAGATGGTCATCCCAATTTCCTTTGAACTCCAATACACAAGCCCTCAACATGTCCTCCAAGGTTTGAATTGTCCTCTCGGCTTGTCCATCGATTTGAGGATGGAATGCAGTGCTCAACTTGACCTTAGTACCAAGTCCCTTTTGAAAGGACCTCCAAAAATGAGAAGTAAATTGGGTACCCCGATCCAATATGATAGACCATGGCACACCATGCAATCTTACTAATTCCCGAATATATTCCTTAGCATACTCCGCGACACTATAGGTAGTCTTAACCAGTACGAAGTGAGCCAACTTGGTCATTCTATCAACCACAACCCATATGGAATCAAATTGTCTCCGAGTACGGGATAACCCAACCACGAAGTCCATATTCACATCTTCCCACTTCCAAGTAGGAATCTCAATATCTTGTTCAAGCCACCGAGCCTTTGATGTTCCACCTTCACTTGTTGGCAATTTGGAGACTCTGATATGAATTTTGCTATATCTTTCTTCATACCATACCACCAATACAACTCTCTCAAATCTCGGTGCATTTTGGTAGATCCCAGGTGAATAGAATATTGTGAATTGTGAGTCTCTTTCATGATAATTTATCTCAAGCCATCCACATCTGGAACACATCGACGGTCTTGGTACCGAAGCACGCCATCTCCCCCTTGAGAGAAAACCTCAATCTTGTCATCGGCAACCAACTTTTTCAACTCGACCAAGGAAGGATCTAAATCTTGCTTAGCCTTAACATCAACTACCAAAGAGGATTCGAATCCACCTTGCACAAGATGCCACCATTGTCGGATTCGGTCAACCTCACACCCAACCTAGCCAAACGGTGCACATCCTTTGCTATATCCCTCTTTTCCTCATCCACATGTGTTACACTCCCCATAGAAAGTCTACTAAGAGCATCCGCCACAACATTGGCCTTGCTGGGGTGATAAAGGACACTCATATCATAATCTTTAAGAAGTTCCAACCATCTCTTTTGCCTCAAATTAAGGTCCCTTTGGGTGAGCACATATTGTAAGCTCTTGTGATCGGTGAACACATCCACATGCACCCCATACAAATAATGCCACCAAATTTTTGAAAACAAACACTACCGCCACTAATTTAAGATTATGAGTCAGATAATTTTGCTCATGCACCTTTAATTGTCGGGAATCATAAGTTATCACCTTACCATGTTGCATAAGTACACAACCCATACCAATACGTGATGCATCACAATAAACCACAAACCCGTCTAAACCATTAGACAAGGTTAAAATCGGAGCTGATGTAAGTCGATCCTTCAAAGTTTGGAAACTTTTCTCACATTCATTGGTCCACACAAACTTGGCTTTCTTTTGAGTCAATTTGGCCAATGGATACGCCATAGATGAAAACCCTTCAACAAACCTTCTATAATAGCCGGCCAAACCAAGGAAACTCTTAATATCCGAAGGAGTCAATGGTCTAAGCCAATCTCTCACCGCTTCGGTTTTCTTAGGATCAACCTTGATGCTATCACCAGACACCACATGACCAAGGAAGGTAACTTCTCCCAACCAAAACTCACACTTGCTAAATTTGACATACAATTTCTTTTCCCTCAAGGTTTAGAGAGCCAACCTTAAATGACCCATATGCTCTTGTTCACTACATGAGTAGATCAAGATATCATCAATAAAGACCACCACAAAATTATCAAGAAATGGCTTAAACACCCGAATCATAAGATCCATAAACACCGTCGGAGCATTTGTCAACCCAAATGACATCACCACAAATTCAAAATGACCATAACGA
>JBCEWC010017158.1:0-12674 GCA_038996855.1 Solanum aculeatissimum
AAATAGAATTCTATATACTATTGTTATTCCTATTCCTATTCTTAGTAGGATCGTATTTACCTATTCCTATTCTAACAATCGTTCTTCTTCCTCAGTTTCTCTGCTGTCAAGATTACTCCACTAGTAGCTAATTGTGATGGAAAAACACACCTTTCTCATTATCTTTGGGATCCAAATCGCTCTACGAGGAAAGTCCACCTCCTCCATATGTAAAAGCTTTTTATAGTATGACTTAACTGTGAAAACACCATTCTTTCATGATAAATTTTCATCTATTTTTGTTAGGAAAAAATACAGCCTCCATTGTAGATCTACCGGGCATAACTGCAAACTAGTGCTCTGTCACTCGTCATATTCCTAAGTGTTGCTCTGTGCCTCTGTCATTTCACAGAGCTTCATCATATGATTCATCAGTTTAATGCCACTCTTTCCTAAGCCTATGCTCTTACATTCTTTTCCAGTTGAGATGATTCATATTAAAAATATTATCTAGGCTCATTATCAATTTAATATTGATAATCTGGCAGGCATGTTGCTTGTTCAATCTTATATGAGTTTAGTTACAGTATTACGAATCAATACTAACTTCAAAATTTGTTTTGTTCCATTTGCTTATGAAGAAAAAGAACTATTACCGAATGATTGCACGTCGATCCGCAAAAGTATAAACATGAAAATATGTTTTATGAATTCAGGCTTTTACCGTCGCTACTTTTCATATGGTTTCTAAGTGAATTGGATATGAGATGAGAGGTTGAGAACTCGTGAAGTTGTTCGAACATTATTTTTCCTTTTAGAGGTTTGAAAAGATAGCTACAGATGTATGTTGTTTTTAGATATAAGAAACTGAAACAAGTAATCAAATTCTGTTCATCTGCTATTGGAACTCAATGTATTTCAAAATTACGCTGTTCCTTAAAGCTTGAGACTGGGTGTATGTTTTACTTCTCTCTTGAATTCCTTGTGATTGTCCGTGTTTTATGACATTTATAAAGGGTTATTTGGTATAACAACCACCAAAACGGCTAGTCTTTAACAGCTATATCTTTATCTTCATTTTCCCAGAAATCCCTTGTCATGCGCATACGAATAAGTTATAAGGTGAATAACAAAGATGTCTTGGAGGAAGGCCAAGTCAGCAATTTCCCTCGCTATTCGTGAAGTTGAATGGCCCTGTAAGAGGATGCTTTGTAGCATTTCATCCTTTTTTTTTTCTTTCACTATGGAGAAGCTTCTGCTCGTTGTTTGTACTTCCTAGAGCAATATATTCAATTGGTTTGGAAGAAGAGGCAGTATTGGTTGGACTTCAAGTGGTGGCTACCTGGGATCGGTCAGATGCCTGACATTGCTTACTTTTTTTTACCTTCAAAGGTGGCACATTGTACATTATGATCTGATTACCATGTAAGCCCCTGTCAAGGTCAATTTTGCCTATGTGACACTCACAGGAGGAGATCATGTGTTTTGGACTTGTTATAACTTATGAAATGTGACACTCACTAGTTCTTTGGTTCAATTATTTATTTGGATATACCAACATATTTTTTTCAATATTTTACAATTGCATTTCTAACAGCTTAATTTTTATTGCAACACGTTAGTAACCTGTTGCAGTAGATATTAATGTTATTGCAAGAGATGACTAATCTATTGAAAGCTAGAGGAATACAGAAGAATACTTATATGTTGCAGCAAGTTAGCAATTTATTGCAATAAGTGTCTTGTATGTTGCAACAAATAACTTATTTGTTGGGATAGAACCAAAAGTCATCTTTGCAACAGTTAAGTCATATGTTGCAACAAATATGCATCTGTTATAATGGATGATTTACGGAGTAAAAGATGATGGAGTTTATTAACCTCAAGCAAGGGGATATGAGTGCGAGGGAGTATTCCCTAAAGTTCAAATAGATGTCTAAGTATGCTCCTTCTTTGATAGCCGACTCCTGTGCCCAAATGAGTAATTTTATTTTGGGTGTGTCGAATCTTATGTTGAAAGAATGTAGGACAACAATGCTTGTTAAGGAGATGGAAATTTCTAGGTTCATGACATATGTTGAGAAAATAGAAGGCAAAAATCTTAAGGAGAGGAAGGTGAGGGAGTCCAAGAGGGCTCGAGTTAATGATGGTTTGTCTTTTGTTAAAACTCCAGTACCTAGGTTCAATGAGGAAGGACGTCCTTTGCTCCTATATGCAAATTGTGGTAGGAATCACCTAGGAAAGTGCATGGCCTGTAATGAGGATTGCTATAAGTATAGTGTTGTAGATCATAAAACCAAGGATAATCCGGTGGCTACTATGTCATGATTCAAACCTAGGGTCTAGCCATGACACAACGAATGTGACACCCGAAGGAGCCCTATCCAAGCCGCTTGTTCATATCATAAGAATACAAAAGGTAAATAAGCAATCATAAGAGTATGCATGTAACGACCCCTAGTTTGGGATCCCTTAGTATAGAAAAGTTATACAATAAAATGACCTGGAGTCTGGTTTACGGGGTCACTTATGGCCCATAGGTGTACTTACGACTCGTAAATTGGGTCTATGAATATGAACTTCAGGAAAAGGGAAAAAGTTTCTAAGTGTGGGGTAATCCACATACCAAGTGACGGCTCATAGGACACCTTACGAACCATAGGTGGTTTCATGAGTGGGACCCCAAACATGAAGAAAATTTGGAGTTTACTAAAGGGTGGATCACGAGGTATTAGATGGCTTATAGGAAAGGGTATGGCCTGTATCAAGGTTTCGTAGTTTTGGATCTATCAAAGTTAGTTTTCAAGAATTTTCAGAGGTATCATTACATGAAGGGACTTATGGTGCATAGAATGACTTACGACTCATAATCAGGGTCCCATAGGTTAAGTCTGCTAGTTTTTATAAGGGGCAATTTTATCATTCCCATCCATTCTATTATTAACCCATGTCATTCTGTGAATGAAAATGGGACCTTAGAGCCCTAATTCCTTCATTCTTCACTCTCAAATTCTCTAAGGCAAAAAAAGGCTCTCAAGAATAGGCAAGAGCAAGGCTAGGGTTCCAAATTCTTCCCCAAAATCTACAACTTTATTTTTCTCCAGTTCTCCCAAGGTATGTGAGTTCATTTATGGGTAGCCCTCTCTGCCTATAAAGTTTCTTTTTAAGTCTTTTACCTTTTTTTAAGTCCCTTCAAAATATTATGCATGTTTATGTAGATTTCATGATGTTTTAAGCCAATAAATAACATTCATGGTATCCTATGCTTATTTTACTAAGTATATATGCATGTTTGAGCTAATGACGACAAACATAAGATGGTTTTGATGTTGATGAAGTGTAGGCATTTTGATGGTCCTTTAAAAGAGGAATTTTCTTATGATTCATGTGATTTATGATTATTCCATCTACAAAACTAATCCCACCTAGTTTTCAAGTATATCTTTCTATGATTTATGATTATGATTAGGGAATTAATGAAGAGCTTCAAAGTTGAGTTTATCAAAAGACATAAGCATGATGATAAATGCCTTACAAGATTTTTAAGAAAGATTTCTAAGTTTTGAGCTACTCTATTGATTGCTACTTATGATTCTAAGATATGCTTTCAAGTATTCTATGGGATGACTTAGCTCCGAGAGGACTAGAGATTTGGGACTCATTCTGTTAGTTGAGGCATGATACCTTGAAGCTAAATCTCAATGTCCCTAACTATGTGCCACCATAAGAGCCCTTGTAGGCTGGGCTAGTGGATCCATTCAGGTTCTAATGTTATGAAAGATGCAAATGCAAAGTTATTATGTTTTGGATATCTTCCTTGGCAAGTAGATTTTCCTTTTTCCAATGGAAGGAGCGCATTGGCCTTTTTTCAATGGAAGGAGTTCATTGGATTCCATGTAGTAGCTCGCATGGTCTTATTGTCGGTTAAGGTCTATTCCCACAAGTATATGATTCTATGATGTGATTCCATTCTAATGATTTCTCATGCATTTACTCTCATTCATATTGAGCTATGCCCTTCTTTCATGCATGAGTTTACATTGATCTCACTTACTATTTTTATGTATAATTATGAATGACGGCATTACAATTATGTATTGCATTGCATCTCACATACTTAGTACATTTCAAAAGTACTAACACATATTTTGCCTACATGATTTAACTATGTAGGGATAGGAACTCCTCCACCGACTCATGGCTAGTAGTTGGCGTTCAAGACTAGCTTGTTATTATGGTGATCCCTTAGTTTGGGACTCTACTCATTTTCCACTCTATCTTGTGTTTTTGTCTTAGACGATGTATTTATGGCCTTTTTAAGGATTTTACTTTCTATGTAGTCTAATTATAGATTTCTATCTATTTGAAGGAAACCAACCATATTGGTTCCATTAGTTATGTATTAGTTGGCATGCTTTTTTGCTACTTTTTAATATTGCTTTATAGCTTAAATAGCCCTTATTCCCTTTTGCCTTATGTTTTCGTAAAGGTTCTTAATTCATTACCTATGAATGCTTAAGATGGCTTGGGTGAGGTGCCTTGGGGTATCTCATTCATCGTGTGACGACTAGGCCCTAGCTTTAGTCCTTACAAACTTGGTATCAGAGCATGAGATTTTAAAATATTCCTCGCATGTCCATGCATACCCCATAACATAGAGTCTCATTCAAGGTTGTGAAGCGTACTACTATCTTGAGTGAGGGGCTATGAGATGGTTTAGGAAAGTCTTACCTTTTTTCTTATTCATGTTGTGCCCTAGAGTTGAATAAGATTTTCCTCTAACTAACAATGTGTTTTTTCTTGTTTCTAGATCATGCCTCCATGAAGAGCTCTCCATCAATGAGGCACTCCAGAGCAACAAGTCCCTCCACTCCAATAGGATGATGGAGTGACTCATACGGAGTTTTGAGCTGCATTAACTTTATTGGCCTAATCTTTGGCCAACCAAGCCAGTAGGGAGGTATCCATCCCTCCTCAAAAGTCTATTCTGACAACAAGAGTCCATAACTTCATGCAGATGAGCCTTCCAAAATTCCATGGGTCAAAGACCGATGAAGACCCTATTGACTTTATTGAGGAGGCTTATCGAGTGGTAGCGGTGATGGGAATACCATCGAAAGAGAAAGCCAAGTTAGTGGCCTACCAACTCAAAGGAGTGGCCATGATTTGGTTTGAAGAATAGGCCGACGAGAGAGGCCAAAGAGTGGGTCCTATCAGTTGGGAGGAATTAAAATATGTCCTCCTGGACCAGTTCTTCCCCACTGAGCTTAGGGAGGCAAAGGTCCAAGAGTTTATCAACTTGAGGCAAGGGACAATGAGCATGAGGGAGTATGCCTTCAAATTTACAAATTTATCAAAGTATGATCCTTTTATGGTCGCCGATCCAAAGGCTCGAATAAGAAAGTTTATCTCTAGTGTCTCCGAGTTGGTCTCCAAGGAAAGCAAGACGTTCATGTTGGTCAAGAAGATGGGCATCTCCTGCCTTATGGAATCTACCAAAAAAATTGAAGAGGAGAAGCTTCAGGAGAGAGCGAGGGAGTCCAAGAGGGATCAAATCGATGGTGGGAACTATTCTCACCAAAGGGGTGGTGGTCACAAGTTTCATGGTGGCCAAAAGCAAAGTGGTCAAGGATCCACCAACACACCTCCCTGGCTGGCCAAGGACAAAGATTTTTCTCCAAAGCCTAAAGTCCTACTTTCTCCAAGTGTGGAAGACCTCATAAGGGGAAATGCTTAGCTGGGTCCAATTTTTGCTTCATTTTTGGGAAGACTGACCATTTTGCCAAGGATTATAGGAGTAGAGGAAAAAATCCCCAAGGTCAAAGGGGTCAAGCTCAAGGTACCCAAAGAACCGATCAATTTTATGCATTACATGGTCACCAAGAGGTCGAAGAAGCTCTGGATGTGGTCACCAGTATGTTACGCGTTTTTTATTATGATGCATATGAACTCCTAGATCCAGGAGAAAATTTATCTTTTGTAACCCAATTCCTTACTAATAAGTCTCTTGTGTGCCCTGAAGTCCTCCATGAACCCTATGAGGTAAGTAACCCTGTAGGATAGTCCATCATAGCCCAAAGAGTCTATAGAGATTGTCCTGTCTCTATCTTGCATAAAGTGATTCCATGTGACTTAGTTGAACTTTCCATGGTGGACTTTGAGGTGAATCTGGGGATGAATTGGTTGTATGCTTCCTATGCTTCCATCGATTGTAGAACCCATAGGGTCAAATTCTAATTCCCTAATGAGCTAATTCTTGAATAGGAGGGTGGTAACTCTTTATGTAGGGGTCGATTTATTTTCTTCTTTAAAGTCCATAAAATGATTTCCAAGGGGTGTATCCACCACTTGGTAAAGGTTAAAGATGTTTCCTCCAAATTTCCTTCTTTTGAGTCGGTCCTTGTAGTAAATGAGTTCCCTGATGTCTTTTTGGATGAGTTACCAGGTATTCCTCCTAAAAGGGGAATAGACTTTGGCATAGATCTCTTGCCCGATAGTCATCTTATCTCAATCCCCTTCATATAGAATGACTCCTGCTGAATTAAAGAAGTTAAAAGAGCAGCTGAAGGATTTATTGGAGAAGGGTTTTATTAGGCTTAGTCGGTCTCCGTGGGGTGATCTGGTGTTATTTGTGAGGAAGAAGGATGGGTCGCTCCATGTGTGTATCGACTATTGGCAGCTTAATAAGGTTACCATCAAGAACAAGTATCCCCTTTCGAGAATAGATGATTTGTTTTATCAGTTGCAAGGGGCTACACACTTCTCTAAAGTTGATTTAAGGTTCGAGTATCACCAAATGAGGGTGAGGGAAAGTGACATTTCTAAGACGACATTCTGGACTAGGTATGACCACTTTGAGTTTGTGGTGATGTCATTTGGCCTCACTAATTCTCTGTCGATCCTTATGGACCTCATGAATAGGGTGTTCAAGCCCTACCTTTATATGTTGGTTGTGGTGTTTATTGATGACATCCTTATCTACTTTTGAGGTTAGCAAGAGCATGTGGAACACTTGAGGGTGGTGGTGCAAACCCTGAAGGAGCAGAAAGTTTATGGAAAGTTTGACAAATGTAAGTTTTGGCTAGGTGAAGTTGCCTTCCTTGGGCATGTGGCGTCCCATGATGGTATGAAGGTTGATCCTAAGAAGACTGAGGCAGTGAGAAATTAGCTAAGGCTATTGACACGTACTGACATAAGGAGTTTCTTGGGCCTAGCCGATTATTACAGAAGGTTTGTACAAGACTTCTCATCTATTTCATCCCCACTTACGAAGCTAACTCAAAAAAAGCCAAGTTTTATGTGGATGGATGAGTGGGAGAGGAGCTTTTAAAATTTGAAGGACAGGTTGACCTCGGCCCCAATATTGACATTGTCGGAAGGTAATAATGGGTGTTTTTTGTACTGTGATGCATCTAGAAATTGGTTAGGTTGTATGCTAATGCAAAATGATAAGGTTATCACTTATGCTTCGAGGCAGTTGAAATTGCATAAGAAGAATTACCCAACTCATGATCTTGATCTTGCGATGGTGGTGTTCGCCTTAAAGATTTGGTGACATTACTTGTATGAAGTTCATGTGGATGTATTCACTGACCACAAAAATCTCCAACATGTGTTCACCCAGGGGAATCTACATTTGAGGCAAAAGAGATGGTTGGACATACTCAAAGACTATGACATGAGTGTGAAATACCATCCTAGAAAATCCAACGTGGTAGCTGATGCCCTTAGCAGAGTTTTCATGGGAAGTTTGTCTCACATTGAAGATGATAAAAAAGGGAGTTGGCTAAAGATGTTCTTAGATTGGCTAGAATTGGAATGAAATTAAGATTGACTGGCAATGGTAATGCGATGGTTCTTCATATCTCAGTATCTTCTTTGGTTGATGAGGTTAAGGCTAAGCAAGATCATAATCTCGCATTAGTTGAGTTGAAAATATTAGTGAAAGATAGAAGGGTATAAGTCTTCTCACAAGGGGGAGATGGTGCGCTCCGATATCAGGGGAGGTTATGTGTGCCCAATGATGGTGAGTTGAAAAATTTGATCATGCAAGAAGCTCATAAATCTTCATATTCCATCCACCCTAGCACTACAACGATGTATAAAGACTTGAGGGAGATTTATTGGTGGAATGGGATAAAGAGAGACATTGCCCAATTCGTGTCTGAGTGTTCTAATTGTCAACAAGTCAAAGCTGAACATCAAATGCCGGGTGGCCTAGCTCAAGATATCAATTTTCCTACTTAGAAGTGGGAAGAAATCAACACAGACTTTGTAGTTGGGTTTCCAAAGACCAAGAAGAATTTTGACTCCATATGGGTGATAGTTGATCTCATGACAAAGTCGACTCATTTCTTATCGGTTAAGACTACATTTGTGTCAAAGATTATGACCAATTGTATATTTGAGAGTTAGTAAGGTTGCAGGGAATTCTATTATCCATCATATCGGATTGTGGAGTTCAATTCACTTCTCACTTTTGGAGGTCCTTTCAAAAGGGACTTGGCACTAGGGTGAAGTTGAGTATTGCTTTTCATCCCAAAATTGATGGGCAAGCCATAATACTATTCAAACATTAGAAAATATGTTGAGGGCTTATGTCTTAAAGTTTAAAAGGAGTTGGGATGAGCATTTGTCGCTTATCGAGTTTGCCTACAATAATAACTTTCATGCAAGCATTGGAATTACACCATTTGAGGCATTGTATGGTAGATGGTGTAGGTTGCCCATTGAGTAGTTCGAGGTTGGTGAGGTTGCCTTAATAGGATCAAACTTGGTGATGAGTGCTATGGAGAAAATTAAAAGCATAAGGGAGAAATTTAGAACGGCTCAAAGTCGCCAAAAGTTATACTCTGATTTGATAAGAAGGGAACTTGAGTTTTAAGTTGGTGATTGGGTCTACTTGAGGGTATCTCCGATAAAAGGTGTGGTCCAGTTCGACAAGAGAGGGAAATTGAGCCCAAGGTATGTAGGGCTATATAAGGTGGTGAGAAGAGTGGGTAAAGTGGCATACGAGTTGGATCTACCCAATGAGATGCATTTAATTCATCTGATTTTTCATGTATCAATGTTAAGAAAGTTCATATGTGATCCAAGCTCCATAGTTCCGTTGCATTATGTGAACATCAACGAGGATTTGAATTATGAGGAAGTACCAGTTGAAATCCTTGATCGGCAAGTGAAAAAGCTAAGGAACAAGGAGGTTGCATCCGTCAAAGTGCTTTGGAGAAATCAACAAGTTGAGGGTGCTACATGGGAGGCATAAGCAGATATGATGAATTGTTACCTATATTTATTCAACTCTACTCAAGCCTAAGGTTCTAATAAATTCTTCCTAAAACCTCTAAATCCATGCATTTTAGTTTTTTATGATGTGTGCACTTATTTTGGTGTTTACGGACAATTTTAAGATGTTTTAAGTTGTGGAAACTGAAAATTTCATGAAATGATTTTTGACTTGCATTTTTGCATGCATACTGGGTTGTTAGCTACTAGTTTACTCCTTAGAGCTTGCCTTTAAGTACATCCAGGGATGAAAGTTCATAAGGGGGAGATATTGTAACGACCCCAAGTTTGGGATCACTGAGTACAAAAAAATTGTGTAGAAAAATGAGCTGGAGTTCGGTTTATGGGGTCACTTACGACCCATAGGTGTACTTACTACCCATAAGTTGGGTCCGTGAATATGAACTTCAGGAAAGAGGAAAAATTTTCCAAGTGTAGGGTAACCCACAGACCAAGTGACAGCTCGTAGGACACCTTATGACCTATATGTGGTTTCATGAGTGGGACCCAGACATGACGAAAATTTAGAGTTTCTTGAAGGGTGACTCACAAGGTATCAGACGGCCCGTAGGAAACGGTATGACCTTTATCAAGGTTTCCTAGTTTTGGGTCCAGCAAAGTTAATTTTCGATAATTTTCAGAGGTTTCATCAGACGAAGGGACTTACGGCCCGTGGAATGACTTATGACCTATAATTGGGGTCTCGTAAGTTAAGGACAATAATTTTTATAAGGGGGGTTTTGCCATTCCCATCCATTCTATTCTTAAACCATGTTATTTTGGCAATGAAAAGGGAAACTTATATCAGCCCTTGAGCCCTAATTCCTTCATTCTTCACTCTTAAATTCTCTAAGGAAAAAATAGGCTCTCAAGAATAGGCAAGAGTAAGGCTATAGTTCCAAATTCTTCCCCAAAATCAGCAAGTTTGTTTTTCTCCAGTTCTCCCAAGGTATGTGAGTTCATTTATGGGTATCCTTCAACCCATAAGTCCCTTTTTAAGTCTTTTACTTTTTCTTTAAGTTCCTTCAAAATATTATGCATGTTTATGTAGATTTCATGATGTTTTAAGTCGGTAAATGATATTTGTGGTGTCCTATGCTTATTTTACTAAGTATATATGCATATTTGAGCTAATGACGAGAACCACAAAATGGTTTTGATGTTGATAAAGTGTGAGCATTTTGATGTTCCTTTAAAAGAGAGAATTTCCTTATGATTCATACGATTTATGATTGTTCCATTTAAAAAGCTAAGCCCACCTAGTTTTCAAGTATAACTTTCTATGATTTATGATTATGATTAGGAAATTAATGCAGAGCTTCAAGTTTTAGTTTATCAAAAGACATAAGTATGATGATAAATGCCCTAAAGGATGTTTAAGAAATATTTTTAAGTTTCAAGCTACTCTATTGATTCCTACTTATGATTCTAAGATATGCTTTCAAGTATTCCGTGGGATGACTTAGCACTAAGAGGACTAGAGATTTGGGACTCATTCTATCCGTTGAGGCATGATCCCTTGAAGCTAAATCTCAATGTCCCTAACTATGTGCCACCATAGGAGACCTTGTAGGCTAGACTAGTGGATCCACGTAAGCCCTAATGTTATGAAAGATGCAATTGCAAAGTTATTGTATTTTGGATATCTACCTTGGCAAGTAGATTCCTCTTTTCCTAATGGAAGGGGGTGCATCGACCTTTTTCCAATGGAAGGAGTTTATTGGATTCCATGTAGTAGCTCACATGGTCTTATTGTCGATTAAGGTCTATTTTTACAAGTATATGATTTTATGATATGATTCCATACTTATTTTTTCTCATGAATTTACTCTCATTCATATTGAGCTATGCCCTTATTTCATACATGAGTTTAGATTGATCTCACTTACTATATATATGTTATAATAATGAATGATCGCATTACAATTTTATGCATTGCATTGCCTCCCACAGACTTAGTACATTCTAAAAGTGCTAACATATATTTTTCCTGCATGATTTAACCATGTAGAGACAGACACTCCTCCACTGGCTCATGGCTAGTAGTTGGTGTTTAAGACTAGCTTGTTGTGGTGAGCCCTTAGTTCGGTACTCTACCTATTTTCCACTCTATCTTGTGTTTTTGTCTTAGATGAAGTATTTATGGCCCTTTTGAGACTTTTTCTTTCTATGTTGTCTAATTATGGATTTCTTTCTATTTGATGGAAATCAATCGTACTGGTTCCGTATGTTATGCATTAGTTGATATGCTTATGGACATATGTACATTATTTATTTCTGCTACTTTTTAATGTTGCTTCATTGCATAAATATCCCTTTGTCCCTTTTCCCTTATGTTTCCCACAAAGGTTTTTATTTCATTACCTATGAATGCTTAAGATGCTTGAGATGGATTAGGTGAGGTGCCTTCGGGTATTTCATTCGCCATGTGACGACTAGGATCCTAGGTCGGGTCATTACAATGCAAGCATAACAAAGTATCATAAAAATCAAATGTTTTCCTTTAGGGGGAATTACAAAATCATTAGTACAATACATGTCTCTACATACTTGATCTTGGCAGGGACTAGCATATAGCTTTACTAGCTCACCCTCAAGATTTGAAAATACCAAAGTCTTAGAAACATCAACGTAAGGACTTATCCCCAAAGCATGGGAACTCACCAAGTCTTCAATAGCAATACCAAGAGCTAGCCACAAAAGTGAAGAATAGAATTGTCGTCCATCCCTACATGGTGATATCATGTAGGCAAGATTATATGTTAGTACATTGTAATGTACTAAGTATGTAAGCATACAATGCATCAATAAGCATCGTACATAATAGCAATATGCATAGACATAGCAATAGGATAAGGATATGATATGCATAAATCAATGTACCTTTAAAATCTTGTATGGAAGCATCATAAAAGCACTACTACAAAAAGGAGCTTTAGTGGCAATAAAAAATGGCATTGACGGCAATAACTATTGCTGCTATATCTTTTACCGGCTATTGATCTTTACCTGGTGATTCAGGGGTCGGTAAAGCCTTTGGCGGCCACTCTCACAAAAGCTGGTAAAGGATATAATCTATTGCCACTACAAATGATTAGTTTTAATGGTAATTATTTTGGTTACTACATTTAATTCATATCGGCTAAGTGTAATCCTTTAGCTTTTATTTTTATAGTCGTTAAATTCAATTAAATTGTCACTAAAAATTAATAGTTCTAATTATTTTGTGCAAATTCCTATTTCTATAATATCCCTTGTGAAGTCATCTAAATTTTATCCTTTAACGTCTATTTTTATGTCCGATAAATTTAATTAAATTTGACAATAAAAGTTACAAGCTTTAATGACAATTGTTTAGCCACCTTTAGTACTGTCTAGTTTGCATTTCTAATGATAATTTCAGTAACAGA
>JBCEWC010017159.1:0-12671 GCA_038996855.1 Solanum aculeatissimum
AAAGTGAAGGGTATTTTTGTAAACAAGCAACATATTCTTAAAATTTATCCAACAAACCAAACACTCAATAAAAAATACTCTCAACATAACTTATCCCATCATTACTAATCTCAACATAACTTATCCCATTATAACTTATATTCAAACCAAACGAATCCTAAGACAATTGTGGATTGCTCTTTTTCTTTGAAGCCTTTGGATAGTGGGCTTTGTGCACATGTTCCTTATGGCATCATAGTTGATCATAAAATTTGATAATATGCCTTGGGGCAAGTGGAAGGTGATGGGAGGAAAATCATGAAGATTGTTACCAATTGCTTGGGAGCAAAAACTAGTATTTTGTTAGTGAGCTTTATGCATGTTCCTGATTTCGTATCCTAGCTGATGTTGGCCAGATGGAACTTCTGTCATTTCACTGTAAATTGATAAAAAAAAAAGAGAAAATAATGATAATGCAGCATCAACTTCCCCGCTGTAGGCTTAAAGTAATGGAACTCATTTGTCCTCTGCATGTATTGACAGACTTGTCCTATGCCATTATGTATACTGTTTCAAAGCACCTCTTGCTAATTGTGTCTGGTATGGGATCTGTCTGCAGGAAATAGAGTTCATCAGAGATAATTGCGGAATAACATGGATAAAATGTTGTCATCACTGCTCTGAGATCACCCCTGAGCACTTGGATAAGGGACGCTTGAAACAGCAAAGATCTTGGTTTGTGTTGAGCCGATCAGATACTCAAGACCTTTACGTACTAATGCAAATTTGGAGTGCGAGAGCTGGTTGTTCTTACTGTTAGCTAACAAAATGGAGATGTATATCTGTTTATCTTTACTGATGCTTCATTACGCTATTTTAGTCATGGCCAACATTTGCTTTGGGAGTCGTTAACTAGTAGTGTGAATACATTTGCTGTTTTAATTGATTACTTTGGCATGAGCAAAAACTGATACGGGATATATCCGGAGGCAGAAGAATGGTGTTTTATGACTTCTTCATTACTAAATCTGGCAGTTTCCCATGCATGTGCATATACAATTGTCCTCTCGATTTTTTAGCATTTACGGGAAATTCTTACAATTGATATGAAATGAAACGAGATCACCACCGTCATAGGACCATTCCTGACCGATAACTGTTGGCCATCTTTGGGGCGTGTTTAGGTGGCCTGTTCAAAAAATGCCTTCACTTTTTGGTAAATGGTTTAAATTTGCTCTGTCCACCTCTCTAAAAATGCAGTCTTATTTTTGTGACTTAAAATGTCACGACTCGGTCTCGGTCATGATGGCGCTTGCTAGGTCCAACCAACAGGCAAGCCAATTTCCTAACCCTGAGAGTACCTGTCTTAGTTTTCTAGTCACAATCATAACCAAAATGGTAACATAAATAATTGAAATCTATCCAGAACCTGCAAGTCAACTGTATAGAGCTATAATAGACGCTAGGGCATATCATATATATATATCAATAACCATAATAATATACAAAATCATAGTGCCTCTACAAATACATAACACTACTTTACAAGACCAATGTCTGGGTATAAAAGAAGACCATCAATAGGAAGGAGACTGCGAAGAAGCTAGAGCTTTCGGTGCTTACAAAAGTCTCCTGAGCGCTCCTGAAGTTCCCCAACTCAGCTATCATGGCCTGTCCCTGGACCTGTACCATGGGAAGATGCAGAAGTAGGGGTGAGTACCACAAAAGGCACCCAGTAGGCATCATCGGCCGACTGAGTGAAATAATGAACATAAATAAAGCCCAAATATATAGAGAACAACAATAGTGTAGCAAAACGAACTCAGATCAAGACATAGGCATGTATGGAAAGCCTCAAACCACAACTGAACCAACCAAAGTGAAGAACAATGATAAACTGAACCAATCCAAGTACTGAACGTCGATACCGACTGACAAAGACTGCGTAGGCCGATACCACAACTGCCCCTAATGGAGGCATAGTGTTGTACGCGGGTGCAAGGCCCTAGTATCTATGCATGTATGCCAACTAGGACCCTATAAGCTCAGAAGGTACACCCGCACACAATATAGAACGGACTGATCATCACAGAATCCCTTAGAACCATCACAGAATCCCATAGAACCATCGTAGAGCCCAACTCTCCACATCATCAGACAAAAGTCAGTTGTACGTGGGTGTAAGGCCCTAGTGTCTAAGCCTGGACGCCCCTTGAGCCCCCATAAGCCCAGGAGGTACACCCACACACAATTAGGGTGTGAATAGGTGTGTGGATCCACGGGTAATCAGTCATAGGCCTCACCCCAACAATCATATAAATCTGGGTCCTCAACTCTGTGCCGACACGTGACACTCAATCCAAAATATACATGCGGAATGGTGGGACGTATCCCTCGCGAGAGAAAGAATCGCCCACGCATAACAACACCCTCAACTTAAAATTGTTGCTTGTCCTCAATCTACATAAGCATTATGGTAACACAGAGACCTCAGTCTAATGACATGCATCATATCAAACTCAAGCACAAATACTGACACCACTTTCAATCACATATCAGATAGCTATCAGACAATCCAATGTAGATCAATATATTCAACAATGCAACTATGACAAGCAATGTAACCTATGTTGATCAACATTCACTTAATTAGTCTAATATTAACAATGTAATGCAAGTATCCTCACAGAAAGAAGTCCCATCTCTCACTCATGATGATGTTTTTCAGATTCAATACTTGGGACTACATAACCTCACTCACTCTCGCAAACGATATTCAAGACACTGTGAACAATACCATATGTTTGCCCCTGTACTCATGACTATGACCTTCGAATAGTTGGACTAGGATCACTTTAGGACTTGCTAGGCTTGTAACGTAGGCTCAAGGGACTTTGGTGTGATGTTTTAGGAACATAGTGACTATTGGTCCTCCTTAACTTTGCGTTTTTCTACACTTTTTCCCTACCAACATTTTTGTTTTCATCTCATTCTCCCTTTTCCCTACTTCAAGATTTTCTGGGTGCCCTACTCTCATTTATTTTTAGCAAATGCCTTCTATTTTGACCTATTTTGCCTTTCAGATCATTTTTAGGCATCTCTTTATCTTTCTCACACATTTTACCACATTCTCCTCTTTTTATGTATCACTAGCTTCCCCTTCATTTTTCATGACTTTTCCTTACATTAACCACCCTCAACTTAGGCTTTTGGCCTGAGTTGAAGTGCATAATATCCATCCTATGAACCAGGACCACTTTTGGTAGTCACCCTTAACTTAAGGTTTTTGCCTCAGTCAAGGTACACAATGTTCAAGGAAGAACCAGGGTCAATTTTAGAATTTATCATTCATTAAGGCTAGGTTACTTAGGTATTTACAAAGAAGAAGGTATATGCAAAACTCAAAACATTGGATCAAGGGATATGTCACACGTTTGGTTAATTTTTTAGGCTAAGTGGACTCATAAGAATAATAGCCTAAGATCCTTTCCTAACCAACTAACGTATAGTCTAAGTCAAAGTAACAAGGGTACGTTATGAATTGACACGCAGTATATGAATCATGCAAATAAGCTCACACACACCTGACACTGGTTACACTATCAACATAGATTCTCATATTATGCTTTTCATCATAATTTGATCTAATTTATCAAAACAAGCACTGCCAAATAATCAATCATGCATGTTTGCTATCAAATCTAACTAACAAAATTTTCTGGTGGGTATCATTGTTCATAAACTAACATATGCCATAGACAAAAAATACTATATTCCACTAATACTACCTAAACATCCTAACACATGCCGGTTCAACATAAAGTAAATATCCTCAGGGAAAAAGAACACAGGAAAGAAAATCCTTCAAATTGGAAAATTGAGGTAGTTATAGGACAAGATTATTAAAACTTCACTGAGGTCTGTAACTACCCACGCCACATAAAAAAAGATGTGCATTGTCCCCAATGCATACAAAACGTCAAAGTAAAGAACAAGGGTCAAAAGAAACATACCTGGGTGCCTAAGCGCCGCTCTCTGACTGAGGTCCACCCTTAACCTGCCTGGTGGAATCTTCAACTACAGGAGTGAATCCAGAGGGTCCAACACCCTCACTCTCTCTAACTTACAATCTCGCTGCATCTTCTCATCCTAAATCGAGCGCATCCTGGCGAGCTCTATCTCCTACTCCTCTGTCATCTCCACCTCTAGTCTCGCAACATTTGGGTCATTTTTGCGGGGCCTCTTCTCGAGGGATGGTAATGGTGTATTCTTTGGAGAAAAAAGGTTACCACTGCCTTAGTAGGGTTGGTCTATGGAAACATGACCGGTGCTGCAAGGGCGACTCTCATCTTGGCCCGAAGCTGTTGGATCTCCGTTTGAATAGTCGTCAAGTCTACAGGCCATATTGTGCAGAGGCTCTGCTGGACTCGTTGCTCAAATGCGTCAATATGGCTGTCCAGGGGTATGAGTCTCTCCTGGATAGTAGTCTCCGTGAATGTCCGCATGCGAGCCTCGGCCTCTAAAATGACTTGGCAGACCCAGGGTCGAATATGCATTAGTGACTGAGCCAAATGGGACTCAGTTCAGGCTTGTCTCAATGCCATGGCCTGTATAGATACCGCGGACACAAAAGCCATGTCGGCGGGTGCTGAAAAAGTGGGCGCGGCCTCTGGCGCAGGGATAGTAGTAGTGGACCCCCTCTCCACATCTGTCTCAATCATTGGGGATCCCTCAGTAGTAGGTGCATTAGTGGTGGTAGTAGATGAAGGCTCAGGCGGTGGAACTGGGGCTAACATCTCTGGCATCTGGACTGGAGGTCGTGGTGCCCGCCAAAGTGCCACCGGATTATCATCAGCCTTTATCAGGCTAGCATCCAGTGTCCTCTAAACCTCTATAAGAGTGTCCACAACATGAAGACGCTCCACCCCCGCTGCTAAGCGTAATCTATAGATGAGGCACGTGAAAGGGATGGAGGTAGACCTCTTTAGGGTCGCCTTATGAAACTACTCTGAAATCAGAAGAGCCCAATCTATCTCATAGCCAACCAAGATACTGGAAACCAAAATAGCACGATCTGGCGTCAATGTGTTGTCTACAAGCGTAGGCCGGATCTGTGATCTCACAACTGCCTAGTAGAACTTGGCGGGGAAACTGAGGGAAGCCTTGACGATAGGCTCCACTGATGTAGCTACTCACTCAGGGTCTGGTCCCTGATCTGTAATCTAGGCGACTACCCATCTCATCAAACTAGCCCAGCAGATCGATTCTCTTATAGTGGCCATCTCCCGAGTCTGCCTCACTCTCTAATTAAACTCTACTGTAGATCTAAGGGACGGATAGTGGTCTCTGAGATATCCACCTGATGACCCCTCACAAAAATGCATGTCGACCGAGGTTGGGCGAGGGGTTTCTTCCCCTTGGGAAGAGAGTTGAGGACTATGGCGGCATAAGAAGCAAAGAACTCATGAACAATGATAGGGGAGTACTTCCCCGCTGGCTCTGCCAGCCACTGGACCTGTATCTGGTGATGGTGTCCTGGAGACCTAGGACACTCTCTAACCCTGCAGTGATGACTCTAGGCTCCTAAAAAATGGAACAAGTTGGTTGGCCATGCTCGTTCTTCTGCAAGTTCTCTCTAAACATATCCTGCATCTCCTCAACACAGCACCAGTTAGATCTGACATCCGGAGGTGAGGGTGGTACTGGAGGTGCTAGTGTAGATGTGGTTTTTGAATCATCTTCAGACCCAAGCTCGAATCCTCTCTCGAAAGAGGTCATCTGGATAGAACTACTGACCTTTGCTCCTCCCTCGTCAGACTGGGGAGAACGAACCACAATAGCTTGAGTCTTGGCTTACTTGGTGGTGGCCCGTGTCTGTCGTGGCTCGACGTTCTCATTTGGATGGACGCCAAGCTCCTCTACTGAACTACTGGACTCAAGAGCGACATTAGAGTCCATAGGCTCGTCCTGCAATCGCTCCCTCATGGCTCTAATCTCCTCACGACGGGGCTTCAGAGGCATGGTACCTGAAATGCACATGTAACAACCAGAATTAGCCCATGAGTCAAGAAATGAAAAACAAAATCAATACTGAGCTAGACTTACAGGGGTTTTATGAGGGTTCCTTCATGGGCCATAGTGAAAACTACGAGCCATAAAGGTCACTCGTAGAAACAATGTACACTAAATTGAATTACTAGAATATATCTACGACACCAGGTACGACTAGTAGAAAATTCTACAAGTCATAGACTGGTTTGCATATACTATTCCAAGCCTGACTTTTCTACTGAAAGGGTCCCTACGAGATCTATTTATGAGTCGTAGAACAATATATGACTCGTAGAAGGTCTCATTTGATGACATCCTAGAAATTTAAGTTACTAGAATTTCTTATAAGGGGCAACTACGACTTGTGAAATATTCCACAGGCCGTAGAAGACCCTCATAAAATGACTTTTCCATTAACTTTAACTTTCAGGCTCATCAAATGGGTCCTAAAATGACCTTTTACAATTATATCCGCATTGAAGCAACGACTCACCCCTCCATATAATTATAACAAATACCCAACCCCCAACATGCTATGATTACATACAATCCCATCGAATTCCATTTCACATGTTTGTTTACCGATCCGACACAATTAAAATGATTAGCAATCAAACTCAATTAAATATAGTCATATATCAAATTTCCACACAATTTCATTCAATTTTAAATGACACGTGATGACATAGTTTTAATTATCATTCAAACACACAAGTCGGAGTCACATGCAAATTTTTTTGATTCCTGACACAATCCCAAGGTTATTTCAACATTAAAATTCGAGCCTTACCGATAACACACATAAGGGTAACCAAAAATTTTCAATCATCAATTTAAGAACACCATACCCATCAAAAGTTTCAACTAATTTTGACTAATTTTGTATGTTCAAAGGTTTTAGGACCAAGAACTTAACAAAATTTGAGAAACTTTGGTTAAATTTGAAGGAGGGATTCGAAAGAGTTCAAACCCTAGGTGCCAGAGGAGTTGCTGGAAAATTATGCCGGTGACCAGATAGGGAGGTCAAATTTAGCTAGGGTTTCAAAGGGGGGTGGGGTATTTTTAGAAATTTTAGGAAAATTGGGGTCAAAATAACATGTGACCCCTTTTATACCTTTATCGGGTTGGTTTAAAATAACTGGGCCCGACTTTTATTAAAGCCCATTTACAAACCGTAGAGTATTCTATGCCTCATATATCATGGTTTTGTAGGCAACCTAAATCCCTAATTTGTGGCTGGGTTCTACAAACCAGTTTACGGGTCGTATAATAAAATACGACTCGTAAAGTAGGTCGTAAAACCCCCGACACTTAGTAAAAAGGTAGAAAACTTACCTAGGGTCCACGAGCCCCATTCACGACCCATAGTTTTTTCTACGTGCCATAAAATTGGCTCGTGGACTGGAGTGAACATAAGGTTGTTCAGTGGAATTTTCTACAAGCTGGTGTACGGGTCGTATATTGATATACGACCCGTAAAATCAGTCGTAGAATCATCTTTTGTTGCCTATTTAACCCAAGATGGCTGATTTGGTCATGTACTTGCATAAGCTTCGCAAAGCACACTATTACCCTATATGCCACCACTCCAATGTCCACAAATTACAACCATAAAGCAAAAATTAAACTACCTACGAGTCCAAAAGCTAAAAACAAAATAAAAACTACTAATATTACATAGTATCTTGGGTTGCCTCCTAAGTAGCGCCTGATTTATTGTCGCGGCATGACTTGGAACATCTGATTACTCAGACTTCATCAATGGCCCAAACCTCCATCTTTAGCTCATCTGGCTGCTTCATTGACTGAGAAATATTGAAGATGACTTCTTCATCGTTCAATAGAAACTTGAGTTAGCCTGACTCCATATCCACCAAGGCTTTCCCAGTGGCTAGGAAAGACCTTCCCAAGATGATTGGAACTTCGAAGTCGACCTAACAATCTAGGATCACAAAGTTTGTGAGGAATATGAATTTCTCAACTTTGACAATAATGTCATATAGTATCCCCATAGGCTTTTTTACTGTCTTGTTAGCCATTAGCAACCGTATAGTTACAGGGGTAGGGCCTCCGAAGCCTAGCTTCCTGAACACTACTAGGGGCATCAAATTTATGCTGGCACCTAGATCATATAGTGTCCTTGTGAACTTGACATCACATCTGGTGCATGGAATGGTGAATTCTCCAGGATCCTCTCACTTTTGCACTAAGGACCTTGTAGATATCGGACTGCAATGTTGGAGCTCTTGAGAAAGCTCCTGACTCATAGTACGCTTCTTTGTGACAAAGTCTTTCATGAACTTTGCGTACCCTGGAATTTTCTCCAATGCTTCAAGCAGAGGGATGTTGATGGAGAGTTGTCTCAACATGGAGGGGAAGTTCTTGAATTTACCTTCCTCCTCCTCCTTCTTGAGTCTCTGAGGGAAGGGAGGAGGAGGTCTAGGAATGGATTTTACCTTCTGTGGCGTTGGCGCTGCGACACTATCTCCATCCTTACCACTAACATCTCCACTTTAAACATGCTTACTCTCAACCATCTCCTCACAAACAACATGATCATCAACTGGTATTGGAGGATCAATAGTCTGCATTTCACCACACGTCGTGACTGCCATACACTGCCCCTCTTTTTAGAATTTTGAATTGTGTTGCTGGGCAAAGTACCTTTCTGGCGCTGGTTCAATTGAGTTGACATCTGACCGAACTGTTGCTCAAGCTGCTTGATAGCCATAAAATGAGACTTAATTTTCTGATTAATGTTGGAGATATCAGATTTCATCCCCCTTCATATCTCATCCTGAGCGTCAACCTTCTTCAACAGACGATCAAATATCTCCTCAATATGTGATGTGCCAACACCAGAATATCGATTGTGCGATGGAACATACAAACCATTTCGATAGCCATCTCTACGTCCCCATTCAACATCTCTACCTTGGCCCCTATTCCTGTCATAGTAGCCTCCTCTGTTGTTGTCTATGAAGGAACCATCTCTTCAAAAGTTCTAACCTTGATTTCCTTGACCTTGGCGCCAAAAGTCTTGATTGGACCCTTGGGCGTTGGTCCAGAAACCCTCCATCTGATCTGCAACAAAACAAATGTCCTCCTCATAATAAGGCTCTTTGTACATGGGTTGTTGTGGAGGCTATGAGATACTGCATTCACTCTTTGTTGGTTTTGCTTCATCAACAACTTTACATTAGCATTAATTCTCTCAAGCTCCTACATCACCTCTTCACTTGCTCCATCTTTCACCAAACTAGTACTGACTCAGAATGAGCTTTTTATGGTGGTTTTGTCCCTCGTTCCCCATATACGATTTGTCTTGACCACTCTCTCCATCGTCTGTTCTACCTCCTAAAATGGGCGATCTATGAATGAGCCTCCCATGATAGTGTCAACAACTGCTTGGCTATTCTCGTCTAAGGCTTTATAAAAGTTCTCCACTAAAGCTTTATCAACAATTTTGTGGTCTTTGGGATACTTCTCAAGCATTTAGTAAATCTCTCCCATGTGATACTGAGTGAATAACCTGACACCTACTCAAAGTTGTTGATCTGCACTTTCAACTTCAACTTCTTTGAGATTGGGAAAAATCTCTTCAAAAAGGCCCTCTGTAACTTAGCCCAAGTGGTGATTGAACTCTGTGGGATCCCGGATAACCATAGCATTACCTTGCCTGTGAGAGAGAGTGAGAAAATACAGAGCCCAATGACATCCATAGACAGATTCTGGTTTCCCATCATGATCTTGTAGACGAACACAACGTTGTGTAGATGGTTATGCAAATTATATGATGGTAGGACCCTGAAAAACCCCATGATTCTACAACATCTGGAGTAACCCACTCGACACGATGAACTTTGTGTCATCCAACAGTGGAGGTAACATAATAGCTACCGTGATGTCCATTGTCATAAGGTCTAGCCGATATTGATTCCATTTAATTGCTGTGGCTAGAGGATCCTGTGGTGGTGGATGTAGTGGAGGTGGGTTGTCATTGTTTAGATTTAGTGTTGCGTTCATCGTAGCATCAACAACATTGTTCACATTATCCTGGTACGTTCTCCTCAATATCCGTTGGATCTCTGGCCCAAATGGAGTCAAGGGGTTGCCTCGGCTGCGAGTGTTGTGCATACACTACACCTACACGCTAAAACAAAGTAAAAACAACAAGAAACATAAAATTTGGGAAATAAGAATTAATCCCCAAATTACTTGAACTAAACAAGTCTAGCCGTATTCCCCGACAACGACGCCAAAATACTTGATGTCACTCAAGCTACACCTCTTTTTGAAAGTTAAAGCGATCACTGTTAAGTAAATAACCTAACCAAGGTTAGGGTCAAATCCTACAGGGAATATGGTAGACTCTAGAATAGTTTAATTGCAAAGTGGGATGATTAACCTACTTATCTCCCGAAAGGGGGGGGGGGTTGTAATTGTAAAATAAACTTAGACTAATGCAAGTGTTATGAAATCAGTAGAAGAGCTAACTAGGGTTATGTGCCCCCTTGATTCCTTAACTCGGTACTACCAGATAATTATAAATTTTCCAGTGTGTAGATGCAGAATAGTAAGCTAAGTTTACCAAACACTTTGATCCAGCTGTAAGGTAAATATCACCACGGGATTTGATCTATCTCGGCGGTGTGACACTACTAACCCTTACCTATTGTCCCAGTATAATCTCCCCTTGATCTAGTTTGTTTGATTAGAAGAGAAAATATCAATCAAATCCTTTTAATTATTCTCTTTTCCTATTCATTACCTCCTTGATCCGACAAGTAACACTAGGCGAGTTCTAACGTTGGCCACTGTTAAAAAGAGTTTTAGATGAAGAGAATTAATTAATACATTCATACACACTTTCCAAGAATGACGAATTATCCGGTTTTACTTTGTTAGTTCTTCATGGTTCCCACAACCCTAGTTGTTGATTTAGCTAATCATAATTAGGGTAGATGCAAGAATCATGATATATAATAACATAATTGAGCACTTACACGAAGGAATTTACGAACAGTAAATCTAACTCTTCAATAGCAATCACAAAAATCAAGAATATAAAAGATTATTTTTCTCTCTCTAAAAATACTCAAAACTATAAACCACTATGAACTCTCTGGAAACTTATTGAACAATAATTTAGAAACCTATTTATAAGGTCTAAAATATAAATTCAAATCAAACTAGAAAAACTAGGTCGGCAAGCTCTACGGGCGTACTCTACGGGCCATAAAATATTCCACGGCCAGTAGTTGGGTTTTCGTGGACTTCATCTTCAGAACTGGAGTAACTTCTATGAGACCCTTCTATGGGTCGTATAAGATTATATGACCCGTGGAGGATTTCGTCTGATGACTTTACAACAACTCCCTAATCTCTGACCTTCAGGGTACGATAATTAATCTATGACTCGTATAATGGTTTATGGATCATCAACTTGATCGTAGATTAAACTTCTAAAAATCACCTTTCACTGAAATTTGCTACGACTTCGCTTCTACAACCCGTGGAATAATTCACGACCCGTAAAGGGTTTTGTGGATCCTCAAAATCTACATTTTCAGCGTACTTTGTCCAAAAATTATACAAACCCTTTAATCCTTCAAAACAACCATAAAAACACATCAAATCTAATAATATCACTTTGAGAACACACAATATTCAAAGTTTTAAGCATCAAAAGTGTTGTATTTCGACAACACATCAATAACAAGTGTTTCTTAACTCAGAATATCAATCACGGGACCTTGCCCCCAAATGTAATCAATGGGGTCCTCGACCAAAATATCAATCAATGGGTCCTAGCCTCAAAAGTGTAGTCAACGGTGTCCTAGTGTCACGACCTGGAAGTGGGGCCTAGATGCGACATGGCAAAAGAGAATCTGAAAGTCCTCGATCAAGCCATCATAACATCATTACTCACATCATTGGTTCGTAAGCGCAGAAAAGTAAACACATAGCATATATTTCTAGGGAGAACGGGGTTTTGGACTCAAGCTCTGCGGATATTGCTGGGAATGGGATGAACATGGATCACATAGCACATAACATGTATTTCTAAGGGGCGGGTAAGTAAGACTCAAGCTATGGGGGCATACTGGGTTAGGGGACCTTCTACATAAGTACATTCCCAACATTCACAAGTCCAATACATAATCATAGGCATAATCGGAGCATCATTCCCATAATCAAATCTCAATAGCCATAATATCTCAAAGAAACATAATACAACGTGCAAGAGTTTAGCATGTCCAACATAGCCTCTACATAAGATAGAATAGGGCCTCGACATAATCCGACCTCACCCTCAAGTCAAAAAGTAAAGAAAATAAAATGATATAAGAAAGATAGAAAGTAGCTATTGCCCTTGAATAAAAGGGCTCACCACAAGCAAGTAGCTTCAAGGGTTATCACTCATTGATCAACGGGAGATAGAGGTCATCACCGATCCTTACATGGTTAGAACATGTAGACAAAGAGTATGGGTTAGCAACATAAAACACTAAGTATGTGGGCATGCAAATGCATATGCACATGAACCTATAGAAAACCTATATGACAAGGGCACATACATAGAAAGAGAATATAAGGAAGAATAGTATATCAATATGCCATGATAACCATGATGCATG
>JBCEWC010017160.1:0-12670 GCA_038996855.1 Solanum aculeatissimum
ATTCTATGATGTTATTTTGAAATGGTTTGCCCTTAGTCCCTAATTCCCATTATTTAATGTTGAATGTACTTTCGCGATCGATGAAGTGTGATGACAAGTTTGAGAGGCTTGTTTGGGGTTCCTTTGGGTTCCTCATTCGCCATGTCACGTCTTGGACCTAGGCTTGGGTCGTGACACCCCTAGACAAGATTCTACATTCTGAAGCGGATGGAATCAACAGAATTGTATTTCGACACTCGAAACTCAAGATGATGCTACACACTCAATATTTTCAAATTTAAGACTTTAAAAACACTTTCTTTAGCAAAACATAAACCTTTTTTACAAGGTTTTCGAAATCTAGCTTTTAGACTCATCCAAAAATAACCCAAGGGAAATACCAAGAAGGATAAAATGGTAATTTTGTCTAGAATACCAAAAATGACCTTCGAGGTCATTATAATTTTTAAAATTTTACTTTTAGACTACACCAGAAATGACCTAAAGCAACTTTCGGGAAGGGAAAATGGTAATTTTGTTAAGAATGCCAAAAATGACCTTTGAAGTCACTACAACCTTGAAGCTTTTCAAACATTAGACCTATAAACCTCTACAATCTGTCTTCCAAAATTCTCAACACCATAATCTCTAGTATTTTTCCCATGATTATTTCTAAGAACTAGACTGGGTTCATAAAAGGGAGATTAATCTCGAAAAAACATCCTATTAGCTCAAAAATTATCAATGAAATCAACAAAACTAACAAGGGTGGCAATGTGGTGATTAAACTCTTTGCGAGAAAAGTATATAGTTGAGTGTTTTGGGAATACTTGAATAGCATTCTCAAGAAACTAGGGTTTGGAGAACAATGGACAAACTTGATTCACTGAGCAACTAAGTAAGTAATGAAACATTACACACAAATGAAACATAATGATATATATCTTAGCTACTTGACATGGCTAAAGCTACTATTTAAGTTCCATACCTAAATGAAAAACATGTCCAGTCGTTAACTTCACAATAAACTTGCTATTATTGTCGATAACCAACTCCAAGCAAATGGAGCAATCCGGAGCATCCATGTTATTAATGGAAAATGAATGACTAGAAAAATAATTTGAGATGGAAAAGAGTTTGAGATTGTAGATTCAGTTTTGAAAAGTTTGATGAATATTATGACTAACAAAAAACTCTTTAGAGAACAATCGTGCAAATTGCATACACTTATTCATCAAACTTGTCAAAACTGAATCTACAATCACAAACTCTTTTTTATCTCCAATTGTTTTTCTAGTCATTCATTTCCCATTAATAACATAGATGCTCCGAATTGCTCCATTTGCTTGGAGGTGGTTATCGACAATACTAACAGGTCCATTGCAAAGTTAAAGTGTGGACATGTTTTTCATTTAGGTTTGCAGCTTAGTATAGCTATAGGCTATAGCCATGTCGAGTAGCTAAGATATATATCGTTATGTTTTATTTGTGTGTATTGTTTCATTACTAGTTCTTCTTTCTTTGTGGGCCTTATTCATAAAACTTATTCATAATTATAACCAAACTCAGCATGCACTATAACATCTCATTTGGCTTGGGGTGACCATTGACATATTGGACAGGTATAACATTATCCGACTCCACTATCAACTTCTATGCCTTTGGCTTTCCTTCTGGACATCTGACCAATCCATTCTTCAATGCCTCCAGTCCAGCAATCACATCAAAAATAAAACTCATGATCTATTATCAAAGGAAATAATTCTTGGGTGCCCCATGAGATGCTTAAGGAATACTAGGGAGAAGATATGGAAATCTCCAATTTTGATGATGAACTCATAACATGAATCACCATCGAGTCATGGATAGCCTCTCCTCATAGCAAAGTAAACTAAGTGCATCATAAAATAGCCACTATGGAGGATCAAAGCAATAATATCTCTCCTCATAGCAAAGTATAATAATATCTCTCCAAGAAATCAACACCTTATTAGAGGGAGTCAGTTCTTTAGTAACTACACTCAGCTACCCTCTATTGAGGATCAAAACAATCCCAATTTTACTGTTTCCAATGGTTAAGATCATGTCCTAGAATATCAAAGCTATAGGACCAAAAGGATCTCTGGAGAGATACCAAACTCTTGAATAAATTTTGCTCATGTGGACCAGGGACACCAACATAACCATCATCCAAGACAAGGAACAAAGTGTCCATATATTAAAGTGGATCATAACATCTTCCCATCTTTCTCCAAATTTCTTTGAAGAACTATGAAGAGAATTATAGGGCTGATCGATAACTACAATAGTCAATACGAGTTTGGGATACAAGATGTTGGTTTCATAGGCCTAAAATTACATGGTATGATAATAGTGATCTTCCCACAATATTTGGAAGAAACACAATAGGCTCTTAACAATGCTTCAGTTATCCACCTCGATACAACATGCTCATATCATGCCCCTCTCTTGGTAGATCTAATGCACGATAACACTCAAGGAATCACATACCTCATATTTTTGAACTTTTAGGCCTACCATCCTATGTTTCTATAGACAATTCAGAATAATTGGAATATTACCATCCATGAAAACCTCTTGTATATTATTCAATGAAAAACTAAAAACACTATTAAAACTCTTAATGCAAGGTCCAGAGATACGTTTGGGGGCACCTATGAAAAGCCTAAGAGACTGAAAAACTTGATCATAAAATTATAGAAGAAATGTATTACTGATAATACTAGAGAACATATGTGAATTCTCTAAGTACAAAGCTATTTTCACCAAATAACATAAAGTTCAAGATTATGTTTTATGCAAAAAAGCAAGAGTCAAATAGTTCAATGAAGGAGATGCCAACTTTTCCTACTTCTAAGCTAATATTAAAGCTATAGTGAATGGAGATGTGAGATTCTATGAGATTTATTTAATTTTCTCAAGAATCTGTGAATACTAATTTTAGTTCCTTGACTACATGGATAGTTGCATCATGGAGGAAGATAACCTTATGTTAGATACCACCCTAGAGCTTAAGCAAGTGACTGACATTACTTTCTCTGTTGATTCCAACATCTCTATAGGCCTTAATGGATGACTAAGTGGAATGTTCTACCATATATGTTGGAGTATTGTTTCCTTGCATGCCCATAATGTTGTCAAATCTTTCTTCAAAGGAACTACCCTCACCAAGTTTTATACCAACACTTGCATTGTTATGATTCCAAAGATTGATCATCCTTAAAGCTTTTCTGATATTAGACCCATAATCATCTACAATCTGTCTTCCAAAATCCTCAGCACCATAATATCTGGTATTTTTCCCATTATTATTTCAAAAAAATAGAGAGGGTTCATAAAAGGGAGATCAATCTCACCAGTGATATCAGCAAAGCTAACAAGGGTGGCAATGTGGTGATTAAACTCTTCGTGAGAAAAGTCAATGGTTGAGTGTTTTGGGAATACTTGAATAGAATTTTCAAGAAACATGGCCTAGGAGAACAATATAATAACACGTGACTTTAGTTGTAGTTGTTATATGTGACTTTAGCTTTAGTTGTTATTCTGTTGTTAGACTTAGAGTTTATCTTAATCACTTCCATCTGTTTAGTTTTTTTAAAAAAGTTATTTTGTTGTTATCCTATTTTATCTGCAATAGTTATCAGGTATAGAGTTTGTATATGTTAGGACTCAAATGGGTACAACCCTTTATATACTGTATGTAGATTACAATAATAAAATATCACTTCATTCTTAATATTGCTCCACACTTTGTGGTATCAGAGCACGTCTAACTCTCACGACTCCAATCATTCTTTCTCTGACTCTTACACTCATTTATCAACTGCAATGGCCACCAACGTTCTAAGTACGGGGGCGCATCTACCACGCGGGGCGAATAGAGATAGGTTCTATGAGTGGTCGCCTGGTAGCGCACAAAGTTCTCCTCAACTTGTGGCATCAACGTTTAGGACATCCTAATCATCATGTTTTGAATAAGATTTTGCATAGGTTTTCCATTCCTGTTTCTCATTCTAGAGAAACTTCAAGTTGTAATTCATGTTATTCGAATAAAATGCACAGGTTGACATTTTCTCAAAATTCCTTGCAAAGTCAAAGGCCATTGCAGATTCTTTATAGTGATTTATGGGGTTCTTCACCTATTTTGTCAATTGATAAAAAAGGATATTATGTCCTATTTGTTGATCAGTTTTCTAAATGCATATGGTTGTTCACTCTAAAATCAAAAAAAGAAGTCTTAGACATTTTTCAAACTTTACATCCGTTGCTTGAAAAGTAATTTCAAACAAAAATCTTATCCCTATACTGATGGTGGTAGTGAATTTCAAAGTTTTTCATATTACCTAAAAACACATGGCATTGAACACTTAGTTTCACTTCCATATATACCACAACGAGTAGCTTTGGTTGAACGCCGACATAGACATGTTATTGAGACTGCTCGAATTTTGTTACATCAAACTTCATTACCATCATCCTTTTGGAACTTTGCTTGTCATCAAGCAGTTTGTCTTATAAATAGACTAACCACTCCAAATATAACAAGTGTCTGTATGATATTCTATTTGAAGATACACCCAACTATGACTCTATTAAAGTTTTCGGTTGTCTATGCTACCCTTGGGTTAAACCTTATGCTAGGAAGAAATTAGAGCCTCGTTCAACTCCATGTGTTTATTTAGGACTTTCAAATAAATATTATTGCCACCAATGTTTTGATCCTATAAATTCAAAAGTTTATTTGTCTAGAGATGTTCTATTTCTGGAAGACAACTTTCCTTTTAAAAATTTGTTTTCTCACTTGAAAAATAAAAATATAACTGATGTATCTTGGGAAAACTGTATCGTGGAACAACCAGTAAAGAACAAATCTTTGGATTCAAATAATTGTTATCAACTTCCAGATCCAATTGTACAGCCAACTGCGACACTCTCTCCCTCCTTTGCGACTCGTGGTGCCTCCATCAACTCAGGTAATTCCCAATCTCTACTGCTGATTCATACTCACCCATCAGTGCCTTTGATTTCATCACCCCAATAGTCACCTTCGACCCAACCCATCATCACACATTTTCCATTAGATTCTATGCCTTCCTCAAACCGCCCCTTGCTCACTTACCAATGTCGAACGTCTCGCCCTCCATCTTCTATGTTACAACCAACACATCCTTCACCGTTTGAACCCCTCACCTCACAACACACATTGGTTTCCAATCCATCTGATACACAAGTTCCTTCCACCACCAAACAACATTTATATCCCATGGTCACCCATTCTAAGACCAACAGTCTTAAACCAAAACAATTCAATGTCATAGTCCAAAATTCCCCATCCTTCATACCTACCACATACAGACAAGCTCATCCTCATCCTCATAGGAGAAAAGCTATCACAACTGAATTTGATGCCTTAGTTTAGAACAAGACATAGGATTTGATACCATTCAATCCTTCTATGAACGTGGTTGATTGCAGGTGGCTATTTCGTATAAAACATCATCCTGATGGTTCGATTGACAAGTATAAGGCTCATCTGGTGTCTAAAGGATTTACACAATGCCCGGGTCTCGATTATCATTCAACCTTCAGTCCAGTAGTCAAACTAGCTACTATTCGTCTGGTTCTTACTATCGTGACTCAATGCAGTCCACCAACTAGACGTCAATAATACGTTTCTTCAAGGTTGTTTAGAAGAGGTGGTTTATATGAGGCAGTCCACTGCCTTTGATGATCCTAATAACTTCTCACATGTGTGTAAGCTCAACAATGCCATTTATAGCTTGAAACAAGCACCCCGTGTTGGTACACTGAGCTCAAGGACTATTTGGTAACTATTGTGTTTGTAAAGTCTCAGTCAAATTCCTCATTGTTCAATTTGCATAATTCTATATTTACTGTTTATATGTTTGTTTATGTGCACGACATAATCATCATCGATAATCAGTCTCCAGGTGTAAAACATATTATTGATCATCTCTCTTATCGATTTTCATTAAAGGATCTTGGTCTTCTGAACTATTTTCTGGGTACTGAGGTTTTTCTGCATACTGAAGGTCTATTTCTATCACAAAAGAAGTATACTATGGATTTGTTACATGATATAGGCATGCAGGAAAAAAAGGGTGCTCCAACACCAATGACTTCTACAACAGTTCTTACTATCTCTTCCAAAGATGACCCTGCTGATGATTCTCTTTATTGGCGAGTTATTGGTAAATTACACTATCTTTCTTTTACTCGCCCAGATATTGGCTTTGCTGTTAGCAAACTTTCCCAATTCATGCATCAACCAAATCAAGCACATTGGACAACAGTTAAGCAGCTTCTTCGCTATCTTTGTGAAACTTCCCAGTTTGGCATCAATATTGCTAAAAAAAAGGATTCAAGATTACTTATTACTTTCTCTAATTCTGATTGGGCTGGTGATCCGGATGATCGCACCTCCACATCAGGCTATGTGTTTTTTCTAGGTGGAACTCCTACTTCCTGGTCGTCTAAGAAGCAATGATTTGTTTCCCATTCATCAACGAAAGCTGAATACCGTGTTGTGGCTGCTGCTATAGCTAAAGCAAACTGGTTGTCTAATCTCCTTTGTGAGCTTCATGTTCCTCTTAATGGTGTTCCCTCTGTGTTTTATGATAATGTTAGCACTACATATATTTGTGTCAATCCTGTTTTCCATAGTCGGATGAAACATATTGCGATAGACTTTCATTTTGTTCGTGATCAGGTGCAGAACAAGGAGATTTAAGTCAAACACTTACATGTTGTTGACCATGTTGTTGATATACTCACCAGACCTCTACCACATGCTTCCTTTGAGCTGTTTTGTCCCAAGTTGGGAGTCATTGCTACTAGCACCAACTTGAGGGGGCGTAATAACATGTGACTTTAGATTTAGTTGTTATACGTGACTTTAGCTTTAGTTGTCATTCTTAATATTGCTCTTATCTTTACAATGGACTAACTTGATTCACATAGGTTGGTTTGATTTTGTTGTGGTGGATAGCCTCAATACTGATTTGCTTAGAGATTCCATTGAACAGGTTCATTTGATTTAGTGTCGGTTATTGACAGCCCAGAGTCTCCAAAAGAGTTATGTTGATAGGAGACTTTGATCCTTAGAGTTCATAGAGGGTGATTGGGTATGGTTGAGGATCTCGCCCATGAAGGGTGTCATGAGGTTCGGGAAGAAGAGTAAGTTCATCCCTAGGTATATTGAACCTTTTGAGATCCTAGAGCGAGTGGGAGAGGTGACCTTTTGAGATCAAGTCTATTTTTTAACAATAGATAAAAAAAATTCTTATCTTACACTAAGGATAAACAATGACAATGACACAAGACACACATCATCAACACCCAACAACAATAATATGGATAAGAAAGATACTACTGAGGTCAAAATGTGCACCCAGGAGAATACCAATACCTTCAACCACCTAATTGATCTAGACATTAAGATGAATATGTAAAACACCGAAGGGAAAATTGAAGAAGCACAAAATCAAATCAAGAATTAAATCCCATCCCCTAATTCTGAGAATACTAGATGGGACAAATTTCAACCAATAAAACAAAGGAAATCCATCAAAGAAATTCTTCTCTTAAAGTTAGGTTGAATTCTCATGAACTTTTCTCTTAAAGGAATTCTTCTCAACACAGAAAAAGTGAACAATCAAATTTTATTTATTTATAATACCATTTGTTGTGATAACTTTGAAGATATATTCATGAAGTTCAAAATTTTGTTTTATGTACAAAGCTAATTTCACCAGATAACATAAAGTTCAAGATTTTGTTTTGTGAAAAAACACAAGAGTCAAATAGTTCATTGAAGGAGATGCCAACGCTGCCTACTTCTATGCTAATATTAAATACAAAAGAAGGAAGTTGAATATCAGAAGAATAAAGCTTTAGAGAATGGAGATGTGAGCTTCTATGACATTTGTTTGCTCAAGAATCTATGAATACTAATTTTGGTCCCCATGACCGCAGGGATAGTTGCATCATGGAGGAAGATAACCTTATGCTAGATACCACCCTAGAGCTTAAGCAAGCGACTGACATTGTTTTCTCTATTGATCCCAACAGCTTTATAGACCCTGATGGGCTACTGAGTGGAATCTTCTACCATATATGTTGAAGTATTTTTGCCTTGCATGCCTATAATGATGTCAAATCATTCTTCAAAGGAACTACCCTCACCAAGTTTTATACCAACACTACTCTAGATGATGGACCCAAGATACTTAAACTTTTCTCACTTGAGAATAACTTGAGTGACAAGCGTCACTTCAATGTCTGCCTCATCCCTTGCAACGTCGAATTCACACTCCAAGTATTCTGTTTTGGTCCCACTTAGTTTGAAGCCTTCGGATTCCAAAGTATATCTCCAAACTTCCAACCTATCATTAACTTTAACTCAAGTCTTATCAATCAGTACTATGTCATCCGCAAATAGCATACACCATGGCACCTCCTCCTGGATAGACCGTGTCAGTTCATCCATTACTAAGGCAAAAAGAAATGGGCTACACAATGATCCTTGATAAAGTCTCATCTCAACCAGAAAAATACTCTAAGTCTCCTCTCACCATTCTTACTCGAGTTTTGGCTCGTCATACATATCCTTTATCACCCTAATATAAATCATAGGAACACCTTTCGCCTCTAGACATCTCCAAAGGACATCCCTCAGAACTTTGTCATAGGCCTTCTCAAGGTTAATGAACACCATATGAAGGTCTCTCTTTCTCTCCCTATATTTCTCCACTAATCTCTTAAATAGATGGATTGCTTCAGTAGTTGACCGCCCCGGGATGAATCTGAACTGATTCTCTGAAATAGACACTCATTTTCTTACTCTCATATCCACCAATCTCTCCCAGACCTTCATAGTATGGCTTAACAACTTGATACCCCTATAATTGTTACAATTTTAGATATCACACTTGTTCTTGTACAATTGAACCATTGTACTTCTCCTCCATTCATCGAGCATCTTAGCAGTTCTCACAATAACATTAAATAACCTTGTCAACCAGTCAATACCATTCTTGACCACGTTCTTCAAAAAATCCACCAAAATCTCATTGGGTCTGATCACTCTTCCTCTGTTCATCCTACTAATAGCACATCTAACCTCCTTAACTCTAAAATTCCTACAATAACCAAAATCTCTATAACTATTGGATTGCTCCAAATCACCTAACTTAATATCTTTGTCCTTTTTTTTTTGTTTAAGAGTTTATGAAAGTAAGCTTGCCTCCTTAGCTTAATGGATGTTTCATCAACCAATACCTCACCCTCTTCATCCTTAATGCACTTAACCTGGTCCAAGTCATAAGCTTTTCTATCACTTTTGTGAGCCTATACAATCTTTGTCCCCTCCTTTTTCACCTAATTCAACATACAAACGTTCAAACATTGTTGTCTTAGCACTCGTCACAACCGTCTTCGCTTTTGTCTTCGTCATCTTGTAGATATCCTTAAGCCTTCACTTTTCATCCTCATCCCTACACTCCAACCACTTCGTATATGCAATCTTCTTAGCTTTTACTTTGTCTTATTCTCCACCACCAATCACCTTGACGTCCACCAAAGGTCTCTCTTGAAAGCCCTAGTACCTCAGTAGCTACTTTTCTAATGTAACCAGTAATGGTATCACACATGGTGTTCACATCTTCACTACTGCTCCAAGGACCCAAACTACTCAATTTATCCCCTATTTCTTGAGAAACGGCAGGAGTGAGGTCTCCCCACCTAATACTTGGTTGAGCATAAATAGCCTTCTTTCTCTTACCCCTCTTAATCTCTAAGTCCATCACTAGAACCCTATGTTGAGTAGAAATATTTTCACTCGAAATAACTTTGCAATTCATACAAAGACTTCTATCCCTCTTCTAGAAGAGTAAGTAATCAATCTGAATCTTAGCTACCGTACTATGAAAGGTAACCAAGTGGTTTTCCCTCTTTAGGAAACATGAGTTAGCAATAACCAACTCAAAAGTTTTAGCAAAGTCCAAGAGAGACGTCCCACCCCCATTTCTCTCCCTGAAACAAAAGCCTCTATGTACATCATCAAAACTACTAGAAGTTTCATCGTTATGCCCATTAAAATCTCCCCCAATGAAGATTTTTTCTGTGTTCGGTATGTATACCTCTCACAACCTCATCCAAATCTTCCCAAAAGAGTTTTTTAACTTCCTTATCAAGACCTACTTGAGGTGCATAGGCACTAACCATATTCACAATATAACTATCAACTATAAGTTTAATACATATCATCCTATCATTAATCCTCTTGACCTCAACTACGTACTCCCTAAGGTCCTCATCTACTAGGATTCCAACTCCATTTCCATCTCTAGTGCCACCTGAGTACCATAATTTAAACCTATCTACGTCTCGAGCTTTGGTACCTACCCATCTGGTCTCCTGAACACATGCTATATTAATTTGTCTCCTCTTAAGACTCTTCACTAGCTTTATAGACTTCCCTGTAAGTGACCCTATGTTCCACACCCCTATTCTCAACTTTAAGTATGCCCTTGCCCCTCTTACCACTACTACCTCTAGCCTCTGACCCCAATCGACGATATGACTCTAATCCACCATCAGGCTCCAACTACACTAAGAAGATACACTCTCTCGATAACTGCAACCCAACAATACAAAATATAGTATAATTAATAATACTCCAATAGCCAAATACAAAAAGCAAAACGAAAAATAATAATCCTAAAAATATATTTGCAACCACAATATGTAATAGGCAAGAAATATATAACAAGAAAGAATAATGCAAAAATTGAATATATTAAGAAATATGTCACAAGCAATAAGTATACCAAGAACTATATATGTAGCAGGAAACAAATAATGCAATAAATATAAATACTTCAAGAAGAAATATGTCATAAGCAGGAAGTATAGCAAAAACTATGTAACAAGAAGGAATATTGCAAGACATAGAAATATTTCAAGAAATATGCAACAAGCACGAATAGAATAAATTCAAAAAATCATAAATAGATAGGAATTTGGAAGATATCACCTGGATGATAGAACAAGATGAACCTGAATTGGAAGATGTCGCTGCAAAGTTTCTGAAACTCACCCAAAAAAAGACTGATTGTCACCGGAAAGAGATCACCAAAAATTCTCCGCCAGAAGTTTAGTCCAGTCTGCTGCCAATGGAGCCTAACTTCAAGATCGAGTGGGTGCTGGAAATACACCGATGATGAGAGACGATGTATGAAAACCATTGACTCTTGGCTATGGATTGATTTGTGTTCTGACAGCCTGAAATTCGAGTTTGAATTTCATCCAAATCAACGATCAAGTCACCTGCAATTTGAAGAAGAACGACGCTGAGAAAGGCGTGTCTTGAATGTTTAATTTCCTTAAATTTCGCTAGAATGAGGTCACCAGAAATTTATCGCCGAAAAGTATTGGCTATTCTAATTACGCCTCAACAAAGATAATCCTACCGAAGTGTGAAACAGCGGCGCCGAAGCAGCTTCAAGAAATGAATTGAGGAAGCAAACACAGGTTAGTGGGATAATCGATAGGTCAAGAAGTTGAAAAGGAAAAAAACCGGAAAAAAGGATCATCAAAGCCAACAATTTCATAGGGCTTACACCAGATAAAAATAAGAAGGAAAGCACTATTTAAAAGCTTTCCAACTAGGGGCATTCTACTCTACATCTTCTTGGTTGATGTGTATTTGAGCCTTATTTGTTTCTTAGACATTTTACATACTAGTATATTCAATGTATTGACATCCATTTGGTCCTGCATCATTTAATGATGTAGATACAGGTGATAGAGGCCTTTAAGAAGCGCATCATTGAAATCTTATATCTTCCTTCCAGATTTGGGTGAGCCCTCCTTGATTTTGGAGGAGTCATTTTATTTACTTTATTAGCTGAGTATTTCATTTTGGGGTATTCTAGGACTTGTCTTGGCACCTTCTAGACTTGGATAAAGGTTTCATAGACATTGAGTAGAGAGAGTTGATTGTTATTTATTTTCCAACTTTGTTCAATGGAAACTATTATTGAAATGAGGATTTAGTCAGTTGATTTATTCTTGGATTTTACTTGAGTGTTTTCTTCCGTTGTTGAGTGTGATGTGACAATTAGGCCAGGTGGTTCTCTTGGAGAATTAGTAATGATTCTTCAAGTGTCGCCCACGCCAAGGGTACCCTCCTTGGGCGTGACAGTTTTCCAACCCTATCAGTTTATACATACTAAGGCTTCCCAAGCCTAACCCTTTATACATACTAGTCTTCTCTAGTCTAACCCTTTTATACACACTAAGGCATCCCAATCCTAACCCTTTAAATACATTAAGGTTCTCAAGCCTAATAATTTATACATGAAAAGGCTTCCTAAGCCTAACCATCACATGATACATGAGTCAAACCTTCATGATCACCATACCTGAGTCCTGCTCACTTTTTAAGTAACCCAAATCATTCAAGGATCCTTAAAACATGGGGCTTTGGTGTTTAACATGCAATCTCTAATCTATATAAGAACCATTCCAGCAATTATACACAACAAACCCGACCACTTCTGGACCAGCATGACTAACAAACATAATAATAATTCAAAAATAGAACTAGACTTCTAGTCTCATATCTTGACTTACTAAACACATGAAA
>JBCEWC010017161.1:0-12670 GCA_038996855.1 Solanum aculeatissimum
TTTTAATAACTGATACACACAGATCATCAATAACCCTAAAATTCGCATTGTATCAATGCTGATGTTTATGTATCGACTTTTCTTAAAAAATAGGGAATTTTTAGTAATTTCAGAAAAAATTGGTATATATTGAGATTATGCACGTAAAGTATGAGATTTCTATAATTTGCCCAAAAAACTATTGTCTTTTAAAAGTAAAAATTTTAAAATATTTTTCTTCTCCCACGCCACCATCTCCACAACTATACCCCCCACCCCACCCCCACCCCCCTTTACTGTAATTTTTTAAACTTCTTTTATAAAAGTTTTTTAAAGAAACCTCCTGGCCTTCCAAAAATTCTTTTAGATGTTAATTTTTAAAAGATTAAAAATTATACACTACCCCACTTAGCCCTTCGTTTATTTTTTCCCCCCCTCTCATTTTGTGTTAGATATATAAATATGTTCTTAAGGAAAGTATTTTTTACATGCCAATAGATTCTTTTTTAAATAAAATTTTCATTTCAATTATATTCGATATGAAAGGTAAAAAAAAATATCTTCCCTAAAAACAATATGTATATATCTAATATAAAATGAGAAAAATATAAATAAATGAAAAATATTAATAATTAAATAATTATTTAATATGTATAAATAATATATTTATACTAAAAATAAAAATCAGCGCCTCATAATCCGTAAATTAAAAATTCTGATTCCGCCTTTCTCTACCCTAAAACTATAAAATGTGCCAATTTTAGTCTTGGAAATGGGAAATGGGAAATGGGAATCTGCTTAAAGGCACTAGATAAGGAAGTATATATTCTTGATATAATATTTCTATATATTCAAGCTGCTGAGTATTCTGTGCCTGCTTTTAAAGTTTTATTTTATTGTTTGGGTGGGGAGAAAGAGTGGACCATAAAAGGGAGAACACAAACTGAATTAGGAATTAGTATATTAATATTAGACATTGTAATAGAATTTTATCCTACAAGTCAATCATGTTGGTGAAAGAATCTAACGACAGTCAATAATTGGCTTTCAAATTGTAAAACCCACACCTTGCCTTGTTGATTCGCTTATCGGGTCTTTCATATATCGTACTAGCAAAAAATTCAAAAAGAAGTACTGAGAGTATTTTGGTACAAATTGTTAGTTTTATTTTGAAATTATTGATTTTTTTTTTTACTTTAACTAATTTAACTTAAATACATTTCTCTGATACATAACATATCAAGTGTTCTTAAACTCTTATAGACACATGAGGACCTTTATAAAAAGCTGAAAGAAGGGTTAAAAATGCTCTAAACTTGGCGAGAGTTTAGGGTGTATTTCATCCATGTTGCAAGATCGGGGATGTTTTTAAGTTCAGTTATTCAAGTAGAAGAATGTGTTAATAGTTCGAAAATAAAACTAATAATTCGCGTCAAATTTAAAGATATTTTCAATACTTCTCTCAAAAATTCATTTAGTATTTATTTTCTTTGTTTCGCAAATAAACACTAAATATTACCTCAAAAATGAGATAAGCTAGGGTGGGGTTTACTTGAGGTTGGATTGCATAACTAGAAGTACCATAGTTAGCAATAATAATATATATAATCCACATTTTATTGCTAAAAAGAAAATCTATTATTACCAAATATATTTTTCGTTGTAGTGGTTAGACACAATTATCAATTAACAAGGTCAAAATGTACCATTATAGTTATCTATATGGTTTGCCGGAGAAAGTGAGGGTGGGGCCCGGGGTGGCGGGGTGCATGGGTAGGATGGCTGAATTGTTAAGGGTGGAAAAGACACTATCAACGTGAAATGAATGAAACTTAATTTGTCTAAAATCAATTGTTATTTTTTTTTATAAAATAGAAAATATTTTTTTTCTGGGAATCGTTTGCCCCTGGACCAAACACTCAGATAATTGCTTTTCCATTCATAGGTCTGCATCAACCATTATTTTTACTGTCCTGCTGTCATTTCCAAGGTGTGCTTGGTTTAGAAGGTCAAAAATATTTACTTTCTTTATTTCAAATTTATGTGACAGTCTTTTTTAAGTTTATTTTAAAAAGAATTTTAGTCTATTATAATTAGAAATAATTTAACTTGATAATTTTTTTTATTCTTAATAAAATAATTTATGAACATATAAATATTCAAAGATTATTTTAAACGATAAATTACTAAGTCAATCGGTACCAAGAATAATCCTTTTAGACTCATTTTACTTATGAAGTTGTTACTAACAGAAGATGACAATGTTCTGAAAGTATATCACAACAGAGTCAATTTTCCACTGAAATTGATGAATGTCAAGGAATAAATTGAGTGCTTATTCTTTTCTTGCATGCCTTGTACATGTTGTCTATATACCATGAGGAAAACATGTGGGCCTTTTTATGATCATCAATTTAACAGCACTAGTTTTCTTCTTTCTTTTCTTTTTTTTTGGTAGGTGTGCCGATGCTCTCATAGTTATTTTCGATATGAAATATTTGCCCCACACATTCAGCAGCTCAAAGTGGCACATTTAAAACTTAAAAGAATAACCCTATTTTTATGTTTTATAATTATTTATCAATATAATCACTATATTTTTTATATTGTTTTTGTTCCTTTAAAATTTGCATGAGGTATGTTCTTCCTTCTTAAAATATGTTTACATCCTCTCTTTTTATGACTTTGTAGACGATAAAATTCGCGTCAAGAAAATAATAATCAAGAATGATAATATCGCAACAATTGTAGTATTTGATTTCAATATGTGAGTGTTACGATCTCCATAAATTCTCTGATTCGCCTTTTCAAGTATAAATTCAAGGGCTTTTGAGCTTGTTCTTGAATCATGAATTTGTTCTTGGACTTGATCTTGAATTTGGAACTTGTTCTTGAACTTGATCTTGACTTGTACTTGAATTCAAGGGCTTTTAGGCTTGTTCTTGAATTTGAATATTTGAATTCTTGAACTTGTAGAGAAATTTATGGTGTTTGATCCATGAGCTCTCTCTAACTTCTTGTTAGAATTCTTGCTTCTTTGAATTATAAAAATTCCTATTTATAGTTGTAGAATAGAGGAATTATAATAGGAACGACTTCCCTTCATCCAATCAGATTTAAGTGACATGACATATTGGACTTTAATGAAATGGATTTGTCATTTTGACACATGGCATGATACTATTGGCTTCTTTGTTTGATTTGGCGTGCCACATCATTTGACACATGGCGTCAAGATGAGTCTCTTGGATAAAATAATATTGAGCTTATTAATTTGACTCATTTATTGTAGCCCAAATCAATTAACATGAGTTTTGATTAAATTTGTATTTATTAGACTTAAATAATTAATCCACTTATATTAATCCATAACATTTATTTGGATTAATATATTCATGAATTTAATATAATTTGAATCAATAAATTTTAAATGATTACAGACTCCACTGAATATATTATGATAGTTATTATTATTCAATTTTTTTAATATCATCTAAAAAATAATTAAGATCCGTATATAAAGTTACAGACCCCAATCCTCCTTGGTTAACCGGCCCTTTAAAGAATTAATAGTATTATGAATTTTTGTTTAAGTAAAATGTCATAAACTTAACGGATGTTAAATCAATTTGTGTTGTCTATTGTATTAAAAAGAGGTAAATCATAAATAGTATTCCCTCTTTCTCATTTTATGTGATACTGTTTAACTTGGCACAATGTTTAAGAAAAAAGAAAAAAAAATTAAATTTGTGATCTAAAATTATTCATAAATATTTGTGTAGTTGAAAATCATTTTAAACTTGACGTGTCTCTATTGATTGTAGAACCCATAGGAAGAAGTATAAAGATTAAGTCTTTATAATTAGTATTCTACATACTAAATATTTTGTCTGTTTGTGATAGAAAATGTCTAATTTACATGAAGTTACTGCTGGAACGATGAATGCGGAAGGAATATCAACTGCAACTTCAACTCATTCATTGTTCTGAAGCAACATCAATTGCAACTTCAAATAATTCCAAGTGTTATCTCTACAATCCCATTAACTGAAAAACCTGCAACGTTTACTGATTTTGATTTCAAGAAATCGCAGCAAAAGATATTCTTCTATTTGATTACCTTAAGTCTATAGAGGTTCATTAGTGAAAATATTTCTATTCTGTTTGAAGGAACTCCAGATGAAGAACGACTCTTAGTGACAAAAGGTTGGAAGCATTCAATTTTTTTTATATAAGAACTATATTATGAGTGGCCTGCAAGATGATTTGTAGAATTTGTATAGTAATATGAAGACTTCAAAAGAACTCTGAGATGCTTTGAAAAATAAGTACAAAATGGAAGATATCAGAATGAAAAATTATTTGTGACAAAGTTTCTTGACTATAAGATAGTATAAAGTAAAGTTATTGTTACCCAAGTTCAAGATTTACAAATTATAGTCCATGATCTCCTTGTCGGAGGTATAATTTTACATTATCTTTTTAAAATTTATTCTTAATACTCACATATTCTTTAATGTATGATTGATTGTGACTGATTCTTTTTAAGTTGCAGCTGTAATTGAGAAGTTAGTTTTGTTTTGGAAGAACTTCAAAAAACTACTTAAAGCATAAACACAATAAAATTATTGTTGAAGATCTCATCATAAGATTAAGAATTGAAGAGGACAATAAGGTGACAGAAAAGAGGTCACGAACAAGTGGGATGAATATTATTGAAGAAGGGACAAATATCAAAAAGAGAAATAAGTCATCTAAACCAAAATGTTGTCCACCTAAAAAGAAGTTTAAAGGCAATTATCACCACTATGAAAAGGATGGACAAAAAAGTACCTCTTCAAAGAAGAAAAAAAAAAGAATCAAGTAAATATGATTGAAAAAAATGAGGAAGTGGATAATCTATGTGCTATGTTGACTCAGTGCAACTTAGTAGGAAATCTCAAGGAGTGGTGTCTTGATTCTGGAGTCATATCATTATGTTGTTAGAGAAGCCTTTGCAGCGTATGTGTCATAATCCATGTTAGGTTCTACTTGTGACACGATAAATGCGATCTCCGAAGTAACTCTAAACTAGCCTTCTTAGCATATCATAAGTAATCATAGGCAATAAACAATAAACAATAAACATTAAGCAAAAATTAGGATATAGACATAAACTAAAGCATACGAGAGTATGAAGAGTTCTAGATAACATAGAATTCATATATCACGTCCAACAATACCTCTAAGTAAAAAACTAGGTGGGGGCTAAGACATGTCCCTTTCTCACCCTCAACAAGGAAATAAAAGACTAGTCTAAAATATCTCGAGTATAACATAAGCTAGAAGGAAATAGGTTTTGTCCTCGAAGCATAAGGACTCACCAATCAGTCTATGAAGCAATTTGGATCTAAACATGTGGATGAGAAAGAGTACAGTCACTTGTCGTTACATTGTAAAATAATATAGGCATAAAGTATGCATTAGTACATTTGAATGCACCAAGTATGTGAGAATGTAACACAATAACAATAACCATATAGTATAAATGATAAAATAAGTATATAAGTAAGTAGATGAATATAATAAGACTGATAAAAGAAAAGTCAATATACCAATATACCATAAATGAAGTTATGCATGAAGCATACAAAGTCATACATCTATGGGAAGTCATCATAATCAACAATAAGACCATGCAAAATATAACACGAAATCTCGATTGCTCCTATACCGAAAAAAGGGAAATCTACTATCCAAGGGAGAACTCTATCCAAATATGTAGGCGTCATGAGCTATATGGATCCACTAGCAAAATCATTTTGGTAAATCATAATCCTACGATGGCACGTAATTATGAGACTAGGAGGTTTCTTCTAAGGACTCTTTAGTCAAGTCCTCACCTTCAAACCTCATTCGGTGCTAAGTCAAATCCCATGAAATAGATATCATAGGAATGAAATCATACTTGTCATTAATCGTAGTTCATACTTATCACATAATCATAAACTTGTTCATAGTCTCATAGTTCATAGTTTCATGCGTAAGAGTAGCTCATTTCATAACTAGTGTAAAGTGGGAGGTACGCTCCCATCATTACACCATTCATAAACATAGTAGGGTCCTAGGTCACCTTTTAGGATCCTAAGTCTCCCCTAGGGATCTTAGGTGACCTTTTAGGATCCTAATTCCTCCATTGATAATCTTACTTGAAGCCTTGTGCTTGCATAATCATGACTTGACTTGAACGTTGGAGTAAAAGTGCGGATTCACATTTAATAAGCTTAAAATCACAAAATTAAGAATATAATTCATGCATAATCATGTAATTAAAGATTATTTGAATCAAAATTATTGAAGGAACCTAATCATAATTTTTTCATTAACTTGAAATAGTATACTTAAGAAAAATTTATGTAGATCATGTATTCCATACAATTAGTAGTAATTCATACATATTTGAGTACATAAGCATAGTCTATATCATAATTTAAATAATTAAAATTAAAATCATGAAAACCTTCACTGCACATGCTTGAAATCAACTTTTCTTTCAAAAGGAACACTGAGTAAATCATCAAGGAAGACATCAAAAAACTCATTTATAATGGGGACCAACTCAAGAGAAGGAGTTTCATAATTTACATCCCTGACTCTCACAATGTGATAGATACACCCCTTAGTAATCAAATTATGGGCTTTAAGACACAAAATGAATTGACCCTTAAACTCTGAATCTTTACCCTTTCATTCAAGAACCAAATCACTTAGAAATGAAACTTGAGTTTTTGGTTAACGATAACCAAACACAAATAGTGTAACTAAGAATAAAATTTAAATTCCTTAAGCTTGTTGTCTACTGTACTCAAAAAAGGTAAACCAGAAATAGTAAAAGAAGTAAAGAAAAAATTATTCGAGTCCTCAAAATTTACTGTGTATCCTTAAGAAATTTAATCTCCTTCCTGTACTCAAGAATGTGAATTATTTTCTTCCAGATAAAATGTATAGACGTTAAAGATGTAGCGGTACCTCAAACTTATGTAATTTCACCAAACTCAAATAACAGCAATGAAATCACACAAAAACTCAATTGATTTGTAAGAAAATGTCCTGAAAATAGAAAAAACATCTCTATTTATAGCCTACGAATTATGATAAAATGGTGTGATCATAAGTATTCAGAACAAACTCATTTGTTCGGAACAGTCATGGTGTCTTTTGGGGAAGGAGATGACTGATTGGAAGGAACAAGTCTTTTTCATAAATTTTTAAAATAAATTCCGCGAATTTTTGAATCAATTAATAATCCATAAATTAATTGAATTAATAAATAATCCAAGGATTAATTGATTAATAAATAATTTCATGAATTAATTAATTAATTAGTAATATCAAGAAAAAGAAAATTTAATGAGAATGATAAATAAATTTATCAATCAAATAATCACTGAAGTTGAGCGAGTAAACGACGACGGCGCGAGGGAGTCTCCTCTGCTCAACCTTTTTGGAGCTAAAGGAAATGTTTCACAATATAAAAACAAATTTTTTCCTCTATTCTAGCAATGAAGGACAAATGACTCTTCATTTTCTGTTCATTTGGTTCCCCCACATTTTCCATTTCTCATCTCAATTCACACCTCACTCAAACCCAACAATTTGCCCCATGACACCAATAAAAACTCTGTAATTTCTGTTTAAAAAGTTATATATATATATATGTGTGTAATATATATGTATGACCTCAGTGGTTCGAGTACTTTTGATATGTTATGATGTATATTATAGAGAACTTCATGGAACTAGAAGGGATAATCAAGCTTCAAGCATGTTACTCAATAATACTGTGTTTGTGTTGCTTTATGAATTACTATGACTAACTTTTTAGGGTTTAGATAATTATTCTTTTGTCCATCCAAGGTCTTAATTATCTCATTTCTTGACTATTATACATATAAGTTGCTATAATTGTTTACCTAATTCAGTTGTTATATTTTTAATTACTTGATAACCATTCACTAATTAAATTGCTAAAGTTATTTAAGTTTACCAGAATGTAGGGAGAGCTTAATTTTAAAACCTGAGTAGTTTGGTCTGGATGGAACTTGCTTAGGAGTATATAGTTATACTGCAGTGTCATGCTCTAAAACATAGTAAGTTAGGGAAAATACAATGATCTTAGAAATGACTTGTAAGTATATATAAGTTAAATTCGATTTTGTGATATGCAATTTCAAAAATTTCATGTAGTTGTATGTAATGTGTATCGGTGGAAATCGTGCATGCCTTTGGATTTCTTTAGGGTCGATACTTTTTATTGTCTTGAGATGTGTTCAATCGAATATGTGAGAGTAAAAATCTCTCAACTTGCTGAAGATTGTGCTTCAAAATATCTTTTTTTGAGTTTCTCATTCAATATTGATATTTGTATTAGTGTTCTGATTCTTTCAGATTTGTGCCAATAAGACCTGTTTAAAAAGGATATATAAACTTTACTATTTTCTCACATATCCTGAACTTAAAACCGAGACCTCTATGCAAAGTTGGAGGAAGCTCTAGGCAAAATTAGTTTTTTGATAGAAAAGGAGGTCCCCTACATACAATTTGATGGTTATGAAGAAGAGGTTGATTTGATGGAAATTAAACACTGGCTATTGAATTGTCCTTTTCCAACATTGACATGTCTACTGGTACTACTACTAAGTACTAACTACTCTATATTCTATACAATGATATATATGATTCTGAGCCATATCACTTCTCTTGGGCTTATCTCCAATTATGGACCCCACTCTACTTGTTTGGAATCAGCTTTCTTGGGCTTATACCTACTAAATGGGCCTCAAATTTGCTTGTCTTTGCTCTCTACATGTTTCCTATAAAGCCAGCAAACCACTTAAAGTATAATTAATAGGTTATTATTATGGACAAATTAAACAAAATGTCCACTAAATCTTTTTATACAAAAATAATTCATTTATTAGAATAAATGATTATTCGACATTTTTGGCATACAAAATTTTGGCGTCTTCGTTTCTGATTGCTGCTGCTTCATTACTGCTGTGGCTTCTTCTTCTTCTGTTTTTTTCTTAAAAAAAAAAATCATTTTAAGTGAATCACATGTCGAAAGACTCGAAACATCGAGAAAATTGCATATTTATGTTGTTCGAGATTGAATAGTGTCATATATAGATGTATAGGACTATAGGTAAGCTATGTTATATATTGAGTGCATACTTTATATGACTTTTAACTAGTTATATTATATTGTATAATGAGTGTACACTTTCTATGCTTTTTAACTATTTTTTATCCGAATAAAATATAATTATATTATTTTTTGTAAACTAATTATTTTATTATATATACTTGAAACTATCTATTGTTATTTCTTTTGATCATCCGGTCTTGGAAGCTCAACTAGTTTTAATTCTCATTATATCAAGGAGAAGAGTTCACTTTTAGTTTTTTTTTTTTCATTGGCACAAATTGAATTAAATAGCTATTAAATTTAGTAGATTCAAACTCCCAATAGATCATCAGATAGTTTATGGAGCATAGAATGTAACAGCCCATAGGCAAGTGGTCGATCTCCAATGTAGTGGTCCATCATATTGAAGATAAAGGGACGTGACAAGCTTTTCTACGTGTTAGAACTATAACTAGAGACTTTGAACCGACATATCAAACATTAATTTTTTTTACTTTAGCTAGAATATGACTTGCAAATTGGTTTCTAGCTAGTAGGTGCATAGCAAAGTGCAATGTTTGGTTATTTTCATTAGAAAAGAAGTCATGCAATTCAAGGTCATTATCCATGTATCTGGTTACGGACAAGATGAGGAAATTGAGAATAAAATGGCTTGGACACATGCAATGGAGATGTACAGATGTTCCCGCGAAGGTGTGAGAGGTTGACTATGGATGGTATGTTTCAAGAAAGGTAGAGATAAGTTGAAGAAGCATTGGAGAGAAGTGACTAATCAGACATGAGATAATGCAACTCAACTTACCGAGGGCAGGATCTTAGATTGGAGGTTATAGAGAATATATTAAGATAGGAGATTAATAGTTTAGTTGAACATTATCCTGTCATTTTCTCTATACTATTAATTGTACTGTTGTAGTGCCTTTGTCCTTTGGGTTTGGACACTATTTGTGATTTTTTTTATACTTTGATCATCGTTATAGCTTATTAGACTATTGTTGAGGAAGATTTATCATGTTGTTTATAGTATTTGTCATGACTCTCTTTGGACTGCTTCTTCTAAGGTAGTGGTAAATTCTACGTCTTCTAAGATAGTGATAAGGTCTATGTGCATTCGATTAGGACCAAAATAATCAGATGTCATGTGGAAGCTAGCAAAGAAAACGTTAAAAGACCATGAATAAGAAAATAAATGAGAAATATACCAAAAAGACACTAATATTTAACTTGGTTCAGTCAATCTGTCTATATCCGCAAGAGAAGATGAGCAATCCACTATATAAAAGAGGTACACAATATCGAGAAAAATAATCTCATCAATTCACTCAGAATAAAAACAGATTCACACACACACACTTATATCTCATAATTTTTCCTCCTACACAAGACTCTCAAATCCCTTGGGATTACATTGTGGATGTTACTAAGTTAGAAAGAATGATATTCTATTTATAAAGTCATAAACTTTTTCCTACCAGAAAAAAGACTCGCAAAATATGAAAATTTTCTATTTTTCTTTTCCTAAAAGGAGAACTCAATTATATGGTAAGAGACTCTGGAAAAATACCCAACAAATCCTACCTTCACATGCCCTACTTTGTGAAATTATATTGGATCTTTTGTTGTTGTTGTTATCCATGTAGTTATTGACTTATAGTTCTTTTGAACCATTGAAGTTATATTCGATGGGTTGTTTGGTTGGAAGACAAGTAACAATAGGATTAATTATGCCTAAGTTATTTTTAAGTGAATGATTATTTTTTTATTGTCTTAAAAATAATATATATTGTATAATTTTTAATAATAAATTATTTATTTTACAAAAATACTCTTCATAAATATAAAGGTGGAAACGAGATACAAATCAAAATTTGAAAATGGCCCTTTTACCAAACATTCATGTAATGTAAGTTGAGAGACTTGAGTTGTAATTATGTGCATCACAAATTCACCCTATAATCAATTTAAATACACGGTTGCAATTCAACTAAAAATCCCTCTACATTCATCCTTTCTTAATTCTTATCTTCCACTACTCACATGCCACTCCACATAAAGAAACTTTGGAAAAAGAAAAAAGGTAAATCCATTTGGCCATGAAAATTGCAAGAGCAGATAATATAGGTAAACTGACAAATGACCAATACATCATTCGTGACAAATGGCATTCACATAAGGTCAGAAAAGCAAAGAATAATGAAACAAAAACATCAGCAATGGTATGTGTAAAGTGTCACTGAAAATTGGCCTTTCCTAAACTTTATTTATGGTCTTATATATCAAATTAAAAAGGGGTGGTAAACATGGGTGACATCATGACTTAAGCAACTTTAACTTTGCAAAATTTGTTACTTTAAAGACTTTTAAGTTGTCATATTGTTCGCCCTTAGTTGAATTGTGTAACTTAAGAGTAATAACGTCACTTGAAAAACGAGGATTTATTGAGCTTGACAATTTGAGGAACTAATACTAATGCAATAATTATAGGTGAATCTTGTAAAAGTATCAATCAATAATCTAGTTATAAAAAGGTAAATTATTTGTCATCACATGTTAAAATGTGTAGATAACATCAAAAAGCGTTAATATTTTTGGTGTTTTTGATTGAAAATTCTTCTTTTCAGATTTATTCAGTGTGTAAACAGAAAAATCACATCATTAAATTACCCAAAACATATTTATAAGTGACCTTTCATGAAAAATGAAATATGTAATCTTGATATTGTAGCAAATTTTATTCATTATAATAGATAAATATTACCTACTAACATTATAAGGAAAAAATAACACTAATGTATATAATTTATTAAATTTGGGGGCAAATTTGAAGAGTGTGCATATTTAAAAGGAATTTTTACCAAACTACACCATTTATGTTTTTATAATCTCAAAAAATTCCACCTGTTTGAAAAAATTAAAGTTATCCCTTTTTTTGGTTTTTCTCTGTTACAAATGTGATACATGTCTCTTCTTATTCCTTTCTATATGACATGCCCTCAATTTTATCACTAGTATTTTTGGGAACCATTCTTATGAGTTGTCAATCCTAGGGAATGACTACTCTTAATGGGGAAAATTTATTTTTCTGACCTTTGGTATGATAACTTCTTTTCCTGGTCTTCTTAATCAGTTTTCTTCATCTGTTTTCTTCTTTTCCTGACCTTTAGTTTTCTTCATTACTTCATGTTTTTTCGCTGGTACATATGGATTTCAATCCATCGTTTGGTTTAGGAATTACTCAACGGATGAAACTTGTCAAGATGTTCCGTCTGCAGCCGAAGTTCTTTGCAATCTTTCTGTGCATGCAAATTTATTAAGAGAAACTGTTCAATCTGAAGAAAATTCCAAAATTGATGAAGTCGAAGTTCTTCGTGAAGATGATGTTGGTACCCATTTAGGAGAAGTTTCACAAACTGAAGAAAACCCTAAAAATGTTGAGATCGATCAAAGTTTGGGTGTTCCGAGACGTGATTTTGATAGTGAGGAGGAAGGGTTTCGTGAAAAAAG
>JBCEWC010017162.1:0-12670 GCA_038996855.1 Solanum aculeatissimum
CCAAATTAAACTCGGGACCTCTGAAAAATAAGACGAAGCCATTTCTAGCGTTAGTTCCACCAACCGAAACCATTGGAGCTAACGGAATCTCCAAACGAGGTCGTTTTCACATATTTTAACTCAGAGGTGATTTTTCAAGTTATACCGACCTCAAAACACGGAAAACTGAACAAAATCCAAACGAACGACCAGGCGACCAAGATACCAGTGCCAGCAGGTCATAAATGACCTGGGGTCGCTATAGGAATGCTCTAAACGAGGAAACGGATGAATTTAGGGAAAAATGACCTGGAGGGTCATTACATAGTGACGACTTAACTTAGGGATTAAGGGAAGGCTCACTTCTTCAATCAATTTCTTCTCCATTCTTCTTGGTTATCAAAGGTATGTGTAGTTGATTCATGGTCCCCTTTCAACCATGAAGTTTCCAATTTCTACACTTCTCAATTCCTATGAAATTCAAGCTCACTTTGAATTTGGGTCTTCTAAATTAATGTTGATTTATTAAATTGAAGTATGGGATGTACTTATTTGATGATTTTAAAGTAATTTAAGTTCAATCATGATGAATTGCATTAAGATTTTGAAGGTTTAATTATGCATGCCCCTTTAAACTTGAAATCTATGCATGGGTAATGTTATTTGAGATTTAATTGTTGATTTAATTATGAATTTCATATGGATTCTTCCTATTATGAGTTTTAAATTATGAATTCTAATTTCCCATGCCATTCTCAATATCATTCATGTCATTTTCATACATGAGCATTTGTTTCTATGAAGTATTTGATGTGGTTAAGCCCAACCTTAATTATGACTACGATTTTGAACAAATATGAATATGAAAAGCTTATGATCACAAATATGTCTATGATTTAACTCTATAAGCAACTCCGGGTGCTTACACCAATATGTATAAGTTTTGATGAGCTACTTCTATGCATGGATATTGACATGAAAATTTGATTTGGCTTCTTAGTTCAAGTGTGACATGAATTCTAATACATTTGACTTTTAAGCCTAAGTGTGCATTGATATGATTTGAAAAGTCTTATGTCTCCTTTGAAAGGTATATATAAGTATATGTATTCCTGTGGGATGTTGACCTAACCCCGAATGAGTTAGGGGCATCAGAGTTATCCCCAAGTGTCCTATCCTTTTCTCTTGAACTATGTGCCAACTTAGGACCTCTTTATAGGATGATATCATATGATATGGAAATCCTTTTGAAAAGATCGGGTCATAAGGAAGGTGGCTATCACATCGAAAAGACCGGGTCATAAGATATGATGTGGGTTGCCCTTGGCAAGTAGTTCACCATCATTCCGATGCAAGGGCTTGATATCCGGAGTTCATGTATTAGCTCGCATGGATTGTGATGTTGGTTACAGTCTCATCCTCGATATGTTAAGCATTATAATATTCATGCATCATGGATTTTATGACATATCAATATATTATTCATTCTTATATGATTCGTTCTATATATATGTTTCCTTGTCATCTAACATTGATTTGCAGATTACATGTTCATAGTATTTGCATACTCGCATACTTAGTACATTCAAATGTACTAACACATACTCTTTTACTTACATGATCTCACCATGTAGGGACTGAATAGCTTATTCCATAGAAAGAGTTACTTGTGGTGAGTCCTATCATCCAAGGACAAGCCAAATTCTATATTCCTATGTGATTATGATGTTTATTTCTTTACTTTGAGGGTGAGCCCGAGACATGTCTTGGACCCCAACCTATTCTAGACTAAAGGCATTGTTGGACATCTTGTAGTTTGTCGCATGAATTATGCTATGTGAATCTTTGAGATGGTTGGTTACGTATTATGTATGGATGATATGTTTATGTGTTATGAGATGATATGGAAAGTCCTAAGCCCTATGTTAAACCCATACCTTGAGTCCTCTTTACCCGTCCCTTAGTTTTATGTGCTATATGCTATGTGTTATGTGAATCCATGTTAATCCCTATCCTTATGATATATCCATAGTGCGAGTCATACTTACCCACCCCGTAGAACTATGTGTTTAATGTATATCTATGGATTTCTAAGTTAATGATGTGCGAATGCATGCTATGAGGCTTTTTTGGTAGCTCTTAGGTTCTCATTTGGCGTGTCACTCCTAGGACCTACCCTCTATTCATGACAAACATGGTATCAAAGCACTAGATTTATAAATAATCCTCAGAGTCCAACATGCCGCATCGAGTAAAGTTCTATTCGTGGGAATGAAGTGCACCATACCTATGAGTGGGAGGTTATGGTGATGTTTTAGAAAATTTCTCACTTCTTTATTCCTAATGTCATGTTGTGGACCATGTATTTAGATTTTTTGACACTGATACTATCATTGGTACTATTTCAGAAGATGCCTCCACAAAGAGCTCTTTTACCTAGGCAGACCCTGATAATATGGACCCAATTTCTCAAGATCCTTTGGGGGAGTCAGTTACTCCTAATGAGCTTCGTGCTACCCTTTCTATGCTAGATCAATCCATGGTCAATCAGGTGAGGCAAGCCAATCCTCCTCCTCCTCAAGTTTAGACTTTGACTGCTAGTCAGAAAGATTTTACCCAGATGAATCCTCCAGAGCTCTATGGTTCAAAAGCTGACGAGGATGCACAGGAATTTATTGATGAACTCTCTAAAGTGTTGATTGTTATGGAGGTGACTTATGAGAAGAAAACTGAGCTAGCTACTTATCAGTTGAAGGATGTGGCTTAGGTGTGGTATACTCAGTGGTTGATGAAGAGGGTTGTTGATGCTCAAGTTGGTTGGGAAGAGTTAAAAATTTCTTTTCTTGATTGTTTCTTCCCTCTTGAACTTAGGGAGGCTAGGATGACAAAGTTTATCAATCTCAAACAAGGTGGTATGACAGTGAGGGAATATTCTCTCAAATTTACAAATATCTCAAAGTATGATCCTATGCTAGTGGCTGACCCCCGTGCAAGAATGCACAAGTTTATTTTTGGAATATCTGATTTAGTTGTGAATGAGTGTTATATGGCTATGCTTATTCGAGATATGGACATATCCAGGCTCATAACTTATGCTGAACAAATTGAAGGGGAGAATCACTAAGAAAGGAAGGTGAATGATGCTAAGAGGGCTCCCTATGATGGTGGGTTCTCCAACTCTAAGGGTGATGGTGGACATGGTCTCTTCTAATAAGGCCAAGGTTCTAATGCAAGGTTTGCCAATGGTAGATTACCTCCTCCCAAGGTACAAACCGGAGATGGACCAACTCCTCCTATGTGTGACAAGTATGGAAGGAACGACTCGGGTTTATACTGTAGGGATACTGGTGCTTATTATGGGTGTAGTGACATAAGCCAAAAGATTTCTAACTGTCCCAAGGTTACCAAGAAGGTTCAGGGTGATCAAGTCAAACCAAGGGTTCCTCAAGGTGGTGCTCCTAGGAATAACAGGTTCTATGCCTTGCCTGATCGATAGGAAGTAGAGGAGACTCTAGATGTGGTTACAGGGAGGTTAAAAGTCTTGATTTTGATGCTTATGCGTTGCTTGACCCAAGTGCAAATTTATCTTTTGTGACTCCTCTATTGATTGTTAAGTTTGGTTTGAGTCCTGAAATTTTAAGGGAGCCCTACTCAGTTTATACTCCCATGGATGAATCTATTATTGCTCGAATAGTCTATCAAGGTTGTTTTATTTTAGTCTTGCATAGGGTCCTTCCTTGTGATCTTGTAGAGCTTGAGATGTTTGATTTTGATATTATTCATGGGATGGGTTGGTTGCATGCTTCATAAGTCTCTATTGATTGTAGAACCCAAAAAGTTAAATTTCCGTTTCCAAATGAGCTTGTGTTGGAATGGGTGGGTAGTGACTGTGTTGTTAATGGTCAGTTTATTTCATTTCTCAAGGCCTGGAGAACGATTTTTAAGGGGTGTATCTACTATATTGTGAGGGTTAGAAATGTGGAATCTGAGTCACCTACTCTTTAGTTGGTTCTGATGGTTAATGAGTTTCTGAATATTTTTCTTGAAGATTTACGTTGTATTCCTCCTGAAAGGGGAGTGGATTTTGGCATAGATCGCCTTCTGGATACTCAACCTATTTCCATTCCTCCTTATTGTATGGCCCCGACTTAATTGAACGAGTTGAAGGATCTTTTGGAGAAGGGTTTTATCAGGATAAGTATTTCACCTTGGGGTTCTCCTGTGCTATTTGTGACGAAGAAAGATGGATCGTTTCAGATGTGTATTGATTACAGACAATTGAATAAAGTGGCCATCAAGAATAAATATTCGTTAACAAGGATCAATGACTTATTTGAGCAGTTCCAAGGAGCTACTCATTTCTCAAAGATTGACCTCCGCTCCGGTTACCATCAGTTAAAGGTTTGGGAGTGTGATATTCTCAAAACCACTTTTTGGACTAGGTATGAGCATTTTGAATTTGTGGGGATGTTGTTTGGTTTAATTAATGCTCCAGTTGTGTTTGTAGATCTTATGAATAGGGTGTTCAAGCCTTTTATTGATAGTTTTATGGTTTTCTATATTGATTATATTCTGATTTATTCCTTAAGTGAGTGGGAGCACATAGATCATTTGAGGTTGGTTCTTTAGACTTTGAGAGAGAACCAATCATTCGCTAAGTTCAGTAAATGTGAGTTCTGGTTGGGTAAAGTAACTTTCCTTTGTCATGTGGTATCCGGTGATGGTATTAAAGTTGAACCAAAGAAGATCGGGACTGTAAAGAATTGACCAAGACCATTAAATCCTTATGATATTTAGAGTTTTCTTGGGTTGGTTGGTTATTATCAGAGGTTTGTTCAGGGATTTTCACCTATTGCATCTCCATTGACTTATTTTACTTAAAATAAGGCCAAGTTTGTATGGTCGGATGAGTGTGAGAAGAGTTTTCAGACTTTGAAGGATCAACTTACATTGACTCTAATTTTGATTCTACGTAATGGCCTAGAAAGGTTTGTGGTGTATAGTGATGCTTCTCAGATTGGGTTAGGTTACGTACTCATGCAATATGGTAAGGTAATAGCTTATGCATCGAGCCAATTGAAAGTGGTTGAACAGAATTACCCGACCCATGATCTTGAGTTAGCGACTATGGTGTTTGCTTTGAAGATTTGGAGACATTATTTATATGGTGTTCATGTTGATGCTTTCATTGATCACAAGAGTTTGGAATACATATTCTCCCAAAGAGATCTTAACTTGAGGCAAAAAAGGTTGTTGGAGCTACTTATGGACTGTGATATGAGTATTTTATATCATCTCCGTTGATATTGTGTCAAATGCTCTCAGTAGGATATCTATGGGAAGTGTGGCCCATGTTGATAAAGAGAATAAGTGTTAGTCAATAATGTTCATCGTTTAACTAGGTTGGGTGTTAGATTGGTTGACTCCAATTATGGTGGCATTCATGTTCAGAATGGGGTTGAGTCTTCTGTGATTGTTGATGTCAAGGAAAAGTAAGATTTAGATCCCTCTTTGGTAGAGTTGAAGAAGTTGGTTGCGGAAAAGGAGATAGAGTTTTTCTCCCAAGGGGGAGATGGGGTGCTTTGGTATCAAGATCAATTATGTGTTCCCGATGCTAGTGGCCATAGAGAGGTGATCATGAGTGAAGCTCATAATTCTTATTATTCTATACATCTGAGATCCATTAAAATGTATAAGGATTTGAGGAAAGTGTATTGGTGGCCTGGTATGAAGAAAGACGTAGCCAAGTTTGTGTTTGAGTGCCCAAACTATCAACAAGTGAAAGTGGAACATCAAAGGCCCGACAGTTTGGCTCAAGATATTGAGATTCCTACTTGGAAGTGGGAAGATGTGAATATGGATTTTGTGGTTGGTTTTCCCCGTACTAGAAAGCAACTTGATTTTATTTGGGTTGTTGTTGATCGGATGACCAAGTTGGATCATTTCCTACAAGACAAGAATACTTTTAATTCCGAGGATTATGTAAGGTTGTATATCCAGGAGTTAGTTAGATTGCATGGTGTGCCTATGTCTATCATATCAGATCGTGGTACCCAATTTACTTCTTACTTTTGCAAATCGTTTCAAAGAGGGATTGGCAGTAAGGTAAAGTTGAGTACAACTTTTCATCCTCAAATCAATGGACAAACTGAGAGGATGATTCAAACTTTAGAGGACATGTTGAGGGATTGTGTATTGGAATTCAAGGGAAATTTTGATGACCATCTACCCCTTGTCGAGTTTGCCTACAATAACAGTTTTCTTGCTAGCATTGGTATGGTGTCGTTTGAAGCTTTATATGGGAGAAGGTGTAGATCCCCAGTGGGATGGTTTGAGTTTGTTGAGATGTATTTGATAGGCGCAAATTTGGTGATTGAAGCCATGGAAAAAGTGAAGTTGATTAGAGAAAGGTTGAAAATGGCCCAAAGTTTCCAAAAGTCTTATTTGGATGTTAGGAAGAGGTACCTTGAGTTTTGTGTTACTGATTGGGTGTATGTGAAGGTTTCACCCATGAAGGGTATAATGCATTTTGGTAAGAAAGGCAAGTTAAGTCCTCGGTATGTAGGCCCATATAAGATTATTGAGTGGATTGGTAATGTGGTTTATAGATGGGATTTATCTTTGGACATGAGTTCTATCCACTTGGTGTTCCATGTGTCTATGTTAAGGTAGTTGGTTGATGATCCTAGATCAATTGTACCTTTGGAAGGCGTTGAGGTTGAAGAGAACTTGACTTATTAGGAAGTACTAATTGAAATTTTTGATAGACAAGTAAAATGGCTTTGCAACAAGGACATTGCTTCGGTTAAAGTGCTTTGGAGAAATAAACATGTGGATAGTGCTATATGGTAAGTGGAGCCAGACATGATGAGTAAATATCCCTATCTCTTTCAATCTACTCAAACCTATGGTACTAGGTTCTTTCTATTCTATGTGATCCTAATTCTTTAACTCTTGAGTTTCATGACATGACATGCATAAATGTGCACGAAAATAAATTAAAAGATATTTTGACATGAGTTTTGATGATTTTATGATTTTCAAATAATAAGTTTTATAATGTGTCTTCATGTTGTATGTTTCTTGATTAAGTCAAGCTTTTCAAAGTCTTGTTCTAGCCTATTCGAGGATGAATATTCCCAAGGGAGAGATTATGTAAGGACCTGGACTTTGGAAAAACATTGTTGATGCAGTGTACACTGATTTTGAACTCATTTTGAGTGGTTAACGATCACTATGAGTCTCCCTAATGTAGCCATGTTCAAGAGGATTGCATTGGTTACGCTATTCTTAAGAACTGTTGGAAGGGTCAACTTTAACTGGTCATATCATTTAGCACAGGAAGAACTGGGTGGCATGTGACTTATAAAATTGAAGCTCTTTGAGTTAGCTTTCCAACATATTTAGTTTCACTTGGTTCTGAGTTCGAATGGAGAAGTTATGCCCATTTTTGTAAAGTTCATCTGTGTAGTTATTGTGTTGTGTTTTTGGCTAAGGTAGGCTATCAGGAGACCACAAACGTATGACCTCTCATGATCCGTGGGGTAGTACTATGGTGATGATTTCTTCCAAAAACATGGTTTTAAGTGTGTAGGAGCCTTGAGGTGGCCCTTGGCCTTGTGGGTGTTGAGTATTTGGCCTTAAGTTGGAGTTATAGACCAAGGCACCCCATCACATGAACCCTACACAGCTCGTGTGACATTTTACTAGCCGTGTGGTGGCTCATGAAAGGAGCCTTGGCCTTGAAAACCATATTTTGTACAAGGAACATTACACATGAACCTCATACGATCCATGTGACTCTTCATGGGTCGTATGGCCCTCTATATGGACGTTGGAGTGTAAATTTTCTAAATATGGAATTACAGTCTTGGACCTTCGACAGTGGAAATTTTTATAAAGATATTTCCACACACTAGTACACAGTCCGTGTGCCTCTACACGGTCCGTGATACCTCTTCACGGGATCCATGGCAATATTTTGACTTCCGTATCATTAATGGTGTTCTTGTAATTTTGGCTACTCCTAGGGGACATTTGTGACTTTCTATCCTATCTTAAGACTTTCAAATAACCTATATTCTCTTCTCTCATTCAAATTCATCCCATATTTAGAATTTATTCAAGCTCTCTCTTAAGAACTCTTCTCAAGTGGACTAGTGAAGGCTTAGCTTGGGGATTAAGGGAAGAGTCTTCTTCAATCAATTTCTTCTCCATTCTTCTTAGTTATCAAAGGTTTGTAGGGTTGATTCGTGGTCCCTTTTAAACCATGAAGTCCCTAATTTCTACACTTCTCAATTCCTATGAAATTCAAGCTCACTTTGAATTTGGGTCTTCAAAATTAGTGTTGATTTAATTAAATTGAAGTATGAGATGTATTTATTTGATGATTTTAAAGTGATTTAAGTTCAATAATGATGAATTGCATAAGGTTTTGAAGGTCCAATGTAACGACCCAAATTTTTTTGAAAACTCCTTGTGGCTGGTCTTGTATGATGTTATACTGGTCATGGTTGAGTTTTGGTAGCCACGGGTTGAGTTTAAGAGGTCGAACGCAAAATGGATCATTTGGTGGCGTATAGAGGCTGTTTGGACAGTAAGCTTTGAGCTAACATAACTTTTGATGCCAGTTCAACTGTATGGGCTGCTATATATCAAATTGAAGCTCTTTGAGTTAGCTTCGCACCAGAACTAGTTTTACTCGATTCAGAGTTTGTATGAGGAGGTTACGACCAAATAGTGAGACTGCCTGAAATTCGAGAGACATTGGAATTAGGCCCTGAAAATGGCCCAAGGCAAGGACCACGGACCATGTGAGGGTCCATGGTCTATGTGGGGATCTGTGCGTTAGTCCAGTGAGTTGGGGATGGCGAAGACCCACCCCATAACCTAAGGCATGGCTCACGGACCGCCCCACGGCCCGTAAGACCTCAAACGGTCCGTGTAGATGGCTGGCCAATTGTGGGGTCGATGCTTGGGTTAAGTGTGACTCTACGGACCAGTACACGGTCCGTGTGAAGCCACACGGCCTGTGCACCCCCTCGTCAAGTGGTCCAGAAAGTCCTCTGAGAGTCACACTGTAAATTTGGCTAAGGCAAGGTACACGACCTCTTGTACAGACCATGTGGTGTTTTGATAGCCACTGTAGCTACTCCGTGAAGCACTATTTTACAGTTAAGTATCCATTTTATTAATGGTATTTTAATGATTTAATTAATCCCTAGGCCCCTTTTAGGCTTTCTAATGTCCCCTAAACCCCTTTAACCTAAATCTAACCCCTTTTCATCCATTCTAAGCCCCCTCATTACACTTTGAAGAATCCTAAATTGCTTTTGACCTCCAATGTTGAAGCTTGAAGAAATTTGGGGAAGACAACCTTTGATTGCTTGAATCTTATATTCCTTTGGTTATTGTAAGGTATGTGGGATTTGATTCAAGGATTTTCTTCCATCCTTGAAGTCCCAAGAACCCTAACCTTTAAATTATGATTTTTAGTTTCTTCAAGTTATGGGTTCTCTGATTATTGATGTAGTTTAGTGTTGGGATTTATGTGTTGTAGTTTTTAGGTAAATTAAACATGATTTAAACTTAAATTTCATGAATCTCATTGGAATGTTTGAAGGATCAATGTGCATGTCCCCTTTATGATTTAATTAAGCATGGGTAAATAACATTATGCTTTAATTATGAATTTTCACAAGATTTATGATGAATTACCTTTCAAATTATGAAATTTAATTTGAATTCCATTACCCATGTTTTTGTTACTCATTCATTGCATATGCATGGATTATTGATATGTTGAAACTCTTGACGAAACTCTTGACATGATTTGATACGTTAAAGGCTTGTGATCACATAGTCTTTCCGTTATGGCTCTTTGAGCATATTGGGTGCTTGCACCACATTGACATGTTTTGAATGCTTGATATGATAAGCTATGTAGATGAGCTACTCTATTTGCATTGAAATAGAATGATCATGAAATGTTTTGGAAACTTTTGATGGCCCTTGGCCTAAGCTTAAGTATGATTTGATCAATGGTTTTGTTTTGACTAATGACGCATGTTTTGAAAACAAATGTAAGTCTTTCTATTTTGAAGTTTCATGTATATATACGTATTCCCGTGGGATGAGACTTAGTATCGAGGGATTGGAGGCAGGTGGACTATCTCCACAGGGTCCACACTCCTTTCCGTCAAACCATGTGTCACCATGGGATTTCTCCCTACATGGGATGACTTGCATGTTTCCCGTTGTTTCAAGGGTGATTAGGGTACTACTTCGCAAGTAGTCCAGATCCGGGTAGTGGCTCGCTCGGGTCTTTCCATGTTGTCGGTTGAGGTTACATCCCCGATATATATTGATCATAGGATTGCATTTCATGCATCGTGGCATATCATCTTGTTATATTACTCTTTGGCTACGTGCATTCCCTTCGTATCACTTGTCCCCTTGACATATTACTTGGTCATACTATATTGTCATATGCATTGCATGCCCGCATACTTAGTGCTTAATTGTGCTAACCCATATTCTTTTTCTATATGTTCTAACCATGTAGGGACCAGAGAGGATATATATATTCGACAGGACGACGCTTGATCTCTTTGTGAAGACTTTGCTAGTGGTGAGCCGTTTTGTTCAAGGGTAATATCCACCTTCAATCTACCTAGTTATTTATGCCATTTACTTTAGTTTTGTATTGAGGGTGAGCCTCAAACATTGTCGAGGCCCTGATTATCTATGTAGAGGCTTGTTAGACCATTCAAAACTCTTGCATGTTGACTTACTATGTTAAACATTTGGTTATGTAATACTATGCTATTTAGCTTTGATTATGAAGATTGTCTCTTATTGTGCTTATGACTTGTATGTTGGGAACTATGATTGACTATATGCTTATATGGTAAGTCCCATCATCCCTATAGTTGAATTACCTTTACCCCGTTACCTTAGAGATAATTGCTATGTGTTATGTGTATACATGCTTGTCACATTCCTGATATCATCCCCATAGCTTGAGTCCCAATTCCCAAATCCCTTAGAGTTTACGTGATATGTGTTTAGCTTCTGTGCTTTTGAACCGATAATGTATGTAATGATGCTATGATGGCTTGATTGAGGGACTTCGGGTTCTCCTTCCACATGTGACATCTAGGCCCTCTATCCGGGTTGTGACAAAGATGGTATCAAAGCCCTAGGTTTGTAATGATCCTCGGAGTCCAACATGCCGCATCGATTAGAGTCTTGTTCATGGGTGTGATGCGCGCCATGTCTATGAACAAGAGGCTATGACGATGTTTTAGGAATTTTCTCATTTCATTTCTTCCTCATGTCGTGCCATGAGATTTCACGATGACTCTCTCTAAATATTGGTATTTGTCGTTCTTTCAGAAAATGCCTCCAAGAAGAGCTCCCCTTCCCCGTCAGGCTCCAGAGGTTGAGGAAACGGCTCCTCGAGCACCAGTTGAGGAATAGGTGTCCCATGTTGAGTTCCAAAATTTTATCTATGTGTTGGCCCAAGCTGTGGCCAACCAAGCTCGGCCCGTCAACCTGGCCAATGTCACTACTCCGGCTTCAAGGGTAAGAGACTTCACTCGTATGAACCCTTCGGAGTTCTATGGTTCCAAGGCCGATGAGGATGCCCAAGAGTTTATGGATGAGCTCACTAAAGTTTTGTCAATTATTGGGGTGAGTTCGGAGGAAAAAGCAGATTTGGTGTCTTACCAACTCAAGGATGTTCTTCCCACTTGAGCTTAGGGAAGCTAAGATGACCGAATTTATCAATCTTCGTCAAGGCTCTATGACCGTGAGAGACTATGCCCTCAAGTTCACCAAACTCTCCAAGTATGCTCCCATGCTTGTTTCAGAACCCCATGCAAGAATGGACAAAATCATATTGGGTGTGTTGGATTTTGTTGTGAAGGAGTGTCGGATGACTATGCTTGTTAAGGAGATGGATATTTTGAGGCTGATGACTTATGCCAAACAAATTGAGGGTGAAAAGTTGAAAGAGAGAAGGGTGCATGAGGCGAAGAGGGCACGACTTGATGGTGGGTTCTCAAATGTCAAGGGTGGTGGATTTGGCCGTTTCTAACAAGGCCAAGGGTCTAATGTGAAACTTGCTACTAAAGTGCCTCCTCCTAAGGCATCAGTTGGGTTTGCTCCCTGGTTTTCTCTTTGTGGCCATTGCGGAAAACATCACGTGGGTGATTATAGGAAACTTTTGGGTACGTGCTATGGATGTGGTAGCTTGGACCACAAAGTCTCAAATTGTACAATGAATGTGAAAAATGACCAAGTTGCTCCCGGTGGTTAAGGGCCACCAAAGGCTCTAGTTTGTGGTGCTCCAAGGAACAACCAGTTTTATGCTCTCCTTGCCAGCCAAGAAGTGGAGGAAGCTCCGAATGTTGTCACGGGTAATCATCTGATTTTCCATGTATCCATATTAAGAAGGTTAGTTGGTGACCCCAAGGCCATTGCACCTTTGGAAAGTGTGACAATTGAAGAGAACTTGACTTATGAAGAAGTACATGTTGGGATTTTGGATAGACAAGTGAAGTGGCTTCGCAATAAGGAGGTGGTTTCAGTTAAGGTACTTTAGAGGAATTAAGATGTGGAGAGTGCAACGTGGGAAGCAGAGTTGGACATGATGGAGCGATATCCTTACCTCTTCCAATCTACTCAA